>JABASC010001754.1:0-21184 GCA_019776185.1 Plutomurus gul | reverse complement strand
AGTACTAGTACATACTTTGACAGACAGGAATTTGATTTCGTAATACAAAAATTCGATGTGAATGTTTTTCGTGGATGTAGGTGCAAATTCGCATGCATGGATAATATTGTAAAGGCAAAAGTATCGTCCATACATTGCCACTATATTACTATATATACTAAATATTAGTAAGCAGTCCACACACGAAATCTCTCGCAACCCAAGCCATTCCAGATATTGCATGCATTGAACCGTGCATCATTTAGAGTATGCTGCTACTAGATTCTCTGTTGCGCCACATGGATTGAACCGCTGACGCTCCCTTTGCCAACTTTGCAACCCTCATATTTGCTCGTTTAAACACAATATGCCCATAGAAAGGTGAATTCACGATCCGTCAACCCATTCCACGTCGTTGTATGTACATTCAGCTTACTATAATGCGTTGTGTCAAAAATAGCTTGATCTCAATTCAAAATTATTAGACATCGTTTGTTTTCGCAGACAAGAGTTCCACATTATGTATATGTAGTTAGGTACAACGGTGTAACAGGAAAATTCCAATTTACGTGTGTCGGCATGAAAATTGATTAGATTTTGAAAGAATCACAAATCAGTTTTTCTCATTCTGGTCGTTCGTATTATTACTTCCTTTGGCAAGGAAATGTTTGAGCAATGATGTAAAATTGTGTGCGTGTTCTGATGAGTCCTAAGAATTCTGTAGCAATGTTCATAAACTACCGTTTTTTGAAATTTCCAACAAAATCGAAATATTTCAAATGCCACCCGGGGTCTCTGGATATACATAAGATTAACGCAGAATCCACACAGCAATTATTATTTAAGCATTCTTCAAGCTTTCGAAAATGAATTCCTCAATTTTGACCATACAGAATTAAGGCAAGCTGGGATAGACGAGATTAAAATTCGTACATGCAACGTATTCATGATAATGCATTCAGTCTACGAATTACCAGTGAGTTTTGTCGTTAGTTGACAAAGAAAAGTGAGGTACACAAAATACATAGAGATTGCTACTGAGTTGAAGATAGGGCACACATGATCATCAAGAGAATCGTTAGAGATGAAGTTGACATGACGTGGCTGTGTTTGTTCTTGATGGAATGTGAGTGAGTGAAATGAGTCTAGACTTACGAGCGTACTGTATGCTTAGGTAATGCCCAGGGGCGGCTTCAAAATTCACTTAGTGTATACCGCTTTAATCTCTTCTATACTAATGTATAGTTTCACATAAATATATGTATATCCAGTACTTTTATTAAATATCATTTTGACATATTACAATTTACACTAAGCCAAAATTTGCAGTTTGATCTTACAATTAGTTTCTTGTATAGGTACAGGGTGTGTGATACAAAGTTCAGGTGCTGCTGCACAGTTACCGAGGTCCAAAATTTATGGCTGCAGAATTAATGCACAGGGAAATCGAAGAAAACTTTCAACAATTATTATTTGTAGTCCCATGATTTTTACATTTTAGCTTCCAACAGAACGAGATACTCTGTGAAAGCAATTGTAAGCTTCTCGTAGACAATGTTACCAACTTTAACTCTTTCGGTGTATTTATCTTCATCATGAATTATGGTATCGGGCGAAATGTGCCACCCTGTGCATTTAATGACGTTCAACCATTATTCTCAGATTATTATGCTTTTGTGATCGTATAACGTACGTTATTAAATTCTACGGATGCACGGAAGCATACTCGTTATGAAGCTGCCGGAATTAACTTTTGAAGTCGTTTTGTAGGTTTGTGTTTTTGTACATATTGTATTCTATTTGCCCAGGGAAAGCAATTTTCTGAGTTGATACATATTACTGCATGATAGTATAAATGTAAGTAGAGAGAAAATTAGACGAATATAAGTATAAGATATGCCAAATTTGTTTCGATCGTTCTCTATGTGAAGATAACGCTTACGGCATGCAATGTCATCAGCATTCTTAAAAATTTGTCAGTGTGTTTGCTATTTTTAATACTCTAATACCTACGCTAGGTCTTCGCCTACAGTACTTAGGCATTTGCGCTTTAATCAATGCAATAAATCCCTCAAATACCGCTAGAATGATCCAGTACCCGAGATTGTATCAAAAGTCATTCGACTTTCTATATAATTTCACTCTAAAAACAAGCCAAATTTACGTTTTGCTACGTTTGCAACAAGGAAATCTACTTAAAAACTTCAAATTTGACGAGGCGTGTTTTTCCTACCAGAACCGCCCCTGTTAAGTAATATACGAAAAGAATGACGTGAATGTAGTCAGTGGAGTGATGTCAAAGGAATATTTCATGTATTCTATCTGTGTTGTGTAAGGTAGGATTCTTGCGTGCGAAAACATTAGTTGATTGATATTGCATATATTTTCGGCAATATTAGTGGCACGGGTTTATGGTGTGTGCAAAAATATGTTCAAATAATGCAAGCACCCTTCACTCATTCCCGTCCTCGAGATGCAAATAGTGAACTGCGGATGTACTGACGCAGCTTGAAGGATACGATTGGAATGGATTGGCTGACTCATGTGTTGGTCTTGGCGGTTGTCGCTGTAGTATCGACTTTTTCAAAAGGCCTGTGTTTTGCTCTCACTAATGGAATACTTCTACATAATATAATATATAGATTTATGTATATAGCTGAATCTTTACTCAAATGATAAGTTTATATAAAGATGCGTAGTGTTATGAAATGGTTAAAAGCATCTTCTGTGAACATATGTACATTAATGCTCAATTGGGTTGAAGAGGTTAACGGAGGGGATGAAAATCCACACGGGATTTCACATGGCAAATTATAATTATGCAAAGTTCATCACTTTGATTGAAATATAAATAATTCAACATCTTTTACGAAGGCAGGAAATGGGCAAAAATAGAAAATAATTTATTATACTATTGCATGTGTGGTTTTACAACTTTTTGTGTGATTGTAAATATGTACTTTATTTAGCTGTGACATTTTATATAAATAAACAGTTCAGAATGTAATTATATTTTTTAAGTAGGTCAGACTTATGTATAATGATTGAAAGTTTTAATTTGGGTGCAAGAATTTAACAGATATCAATCTACTGTTTAAGTACGGACATAAAAGCTCCCTCCAAAAAATGTGGACCACTTATTGGGGATGTGAACATTTAGCTGTAATTTGTAAGAGTACAAAGTCGGAGATTAGGTTATTTCTTAATAAAATGACGTTTTTGTTTCCGCACGTGTAGCTAATAAATTTATGTATAACACAAAATAATCGTATTAATGTGAAATATTTATTTTTTCAACTGCGTGCAAGAGATTAGTGAAGAATACTTCGGATTTCGCAAGACCGATGCTACCTTACAAAGCTGAGGAAATTATGTGATGTTCCCAATGAGATGTTAGTGATTAGATTACATTGAGTTGCGTTGCGTATTCCTCCCTGCATAATTCAGATAAACTCAATTTTACCACTGAACATTTCATTACATAAATTGTACAAGGGGTTGACTCTGGAGAAGTGTTTGCGCACCACAATCTTTTCTAGAACTTCACCTTCATTCACTATGTCGTGTAATATGCATAATAGAGTTAGTGGGGCAGCAGGCGACATAGACATACAGGTGTTTCAGAGATATCAGAGATGTAGCGCACTTTGTGGACACTAAAGTATCTATGTGTGTGTTTATGTGTGTAAGCTTTTAGATCGGTTTACTGCTTCAAAGTGGCTTCTCCTTTTTCACAGGCTCTCTCAAAGTCATTTTCAGCTGAACTTGAGTGCTTACCACCATGGATAAGTAGGTAAACAATTAGACTTGACGAGTCGGCTTCGCATTCGCTCTCCATTGTTATTACAATAGATATTTTAATTGAAAATGCGATGTAACTGGATGTATCTGCCTACCACATTGACTTTACACTCATGTTTCCATCTCACAGGGAACACAAGGAGAGTAGGTGTTCACGGCGAAATTGTGTTCAGGTCGATTTTGTGGAATTGCGAAACGTTGGGTGAGGTTAATGTGCGTGTACTATGTAGCGCAGGTCAATCATTTCAGCTTTAGGGGGAAGAGCGAGAATTGTGCTTTGCATTCTTATTACAACATTGCTGGCTACATCATAATATTAGTAGACATAACGTGGAACTTTGGATTAACATATTATCTAGAGTGGAAATCGGTGTCATGTGCAGAAATTTCCACGTGAACCCTGTATGGATTTTACTTCCATTTTTCTATCACAACGTTGAATGCAAACACTAGTTCCTACTGCAGTTGCAAACCTGTAGGGGGAAAAGGGATGTTTTAAAAAAGGCAAACGGAAAGTAGTACATATGTAGAGTGTGCATTTGCATTGTAGCCTTATCGAAGAATCTAAAATGAAAAGGCTACCACTAGCCGATTGCACCATCGACCTCTTATGTAAACCTAAACTAAAATCTCTTTCCTCTATGTATAAAATGAAATATGATTTTATACTAGAAAGTCTTGTGCGAATGTGGGATGCAAGCCAAAAGTAAAAAAGGGCGCTTTTTTTGTGAAAATCTAGTATAACATCGAGGTTAAATTTATCCAACATTTTACTAAATGCAGAGAAATAAATACAAGTGGATGAGATAATTGAGGATTATATTTAAGTAGGAACTATAGACTACAGTAATTACAGTTACTACATACTCCTATCCTTAGTATGTGGAGTAGGAATAAGTCGGGACTTATGTATTCCTACCATGCTATTGGAGAAAGGTATTCAAGGTACCTTGAATACCTTTCTCCAAAGGCAAGAATGTGGACAATATTGTAAATCTAAGCTTCTTACAGAATTGATTTTTTGATCGAATAAATTTGTATACTTTCTTTTAACTGGATGTTTAGGATCCCTTAGAATAATTTACTACTTCAATCTGATGTGTTTGAAATATAATTGAATTTTTGTTTATTTTGTTTTTCGAACATGTTTCTTCCAAAATTGGTTCTATACATACATTCATTTGTATACCTGGTTACAGAAAGTAGCCTCCTCAAGACTTTAAAAGTAAAGAAGTTGGTCACTCATTTACGAAAAGTCTACAGGGCAAATCAATTAATGTAAATATTACAAATATATATCACAAACCGGTTTTGTGCTTCACAGAGATATTACATTACTCGTCAATTGGAAATGTGAACGTTTTGTTGGTTTTCTCATTGTGGTTTGGTATTGGTGCCCTAAAAGTAAATAATATCGAGTTGCAGCGAAGAGTGCGTGCAGTATTTCAAGAGTTAGCTGAAATAAAATCATACATAAAATGATTTTGTCACTCAAGTGTATTCTCTTGTTTCTACCCAAGCTCCGTTTTGCATCAGGTAATGTGCACAATATTATTCGTGAATGTTCGATGGTTTTTCCAGAGGACATTCCAGCCTTTTGTTATTCAGAGGAGGTTTGCTCCATTCCACTGAATAGTTTCGACAGCCACAGCACTGGTGTTTGTACGATTGCGCTCGAATAGATATTATGCTCTGGATATTCTACAGTCTTTGGCATCCGTGCTTCTGATACACCCGCTGCAGCAGACAAGTGTTGTCACTAATATCAGAAAATGTAAGGTTATTTCCAAGATTCAATGAACTGAAACAATTTTATTTTGCTAACATCGAAAGGGGTCTGTTCAGGTAGTTAGATTTAATGAAAAAGCACACATATACATTTTACGTTTGATTTCCTTCATTTCAAGTGGTGATTTTGTATTAGGTACATAAGTGTGTTGTATGTATGTATATTTTGTATATGTATACAGATACTTATGTCTTATCAGTTATCTACCAAATTACTATTTAGTTTTTATGAGCACTTCTAACAGATTGTTTAGATATTTTGCTTCATCGTATTGTCTTTGGTAATGCTCTGTGGAGGTCGTTTTTGCTCAAGCTTGGTCTAACGTGGATTAACATAAATGCACAGCAGATATCGAATTCGGCAACACGTTTTGCGCAGTGTGCCCTTTGTTGTGTACGAAAAATTAAGGGCTCTTTTGCATCTGTGCAATTTCTTGATACAACAGAGAACTAGTGGAGAAATTGCTACTTTGGTATTACAGAAAGGAGAGAATCAAGAGGCTGAAGAACTGATAGCAATTGCAAGCTGCATCAAAGTGTTTAACATTTGTATACAAGTCAAGGACAGTTACAGTGATTGGTTGGATTAGAATCAGAGCTTGCAATGGTGACTGGGTATACTTAAAGTCAAACTTTCTTTTTTCATAATGCTTACTGCTCGCACAAAAATAAATATTCATTATACTTTTATATATAAGAATAGGAATTCTACGGTCTTTACATAAATAACAAAAATAGTTGAGCAAAGCTTTAAATTATCTATTTTCCGAGACTTGAATCTTCTTCAAAGGCTGACAGTACTTAAAATGTGAAGGTTTTAAAAGGAAGAGAAAGTCTTAAAATGTTTTGACCTGCTTTCACTTAAATATTTTATTATTTTCCTTTGCTTTTCCTTACTTGTACAACGTTCACGATATTTTTCAGCCTTTCTATTATTTCCGTGGCAGTCGGATTTTAAACAACATTTCACAGTATACCTATTTCGAGATTTGTAGATGTTGAATTCTTTGGGTGTACAGCCTGTCATATATTACATTTTACGATGAAAGTAGATACTACACCGTTTTAAGCTATGTACATATTGTAGTAGTAGTAGAGCTCCTGGCACTACAAATGGTATCCTGTTTGGGCACACCCATGGCAAAGCTTTCACTTAAGGCTATGTGATTAAATGCGTAATTGAAAGGACTTACATCGGCAATACAATTTTGTATTAGACAATATTTAAATCAGCAATCGGTAACTAATTTAATGTGGGAATTTGAATAGCTTACAGCAACAATGATATGCAAAGAAGGTACAAATTGTAGATAAATGTAAATAAATACAAATGGAAACATTTCATTGTAATTGCCTCCATCAATTTGAAAATATACAAAAAATTGGTTTCCACTTTCCCTGCCCGTAAAAATACACCTCAAAAAAACCGGGAGCGAAAGACCTAATAAAGCAACAATTGCTTAAATTGTTGAATAGTTTTTTTAAATGACAGGATGATAAATTACAATAAATGAAAATTAATTTATTGCTATATTTATTAGTGACTTAATCTAAAATTCATTCTTTTAGTGTTTACTGTGTAGGCTACTTTGACAGTTTTAAATGTACAAATAGCCGCGCTTAATTATGGCAATTGTCACATTCAATATTTCTCCATTGTTGAATTCAATGCTGTCACTTTCAATTATTTTATTGCTGATTTAATTTGTTATAATGACTCTTTTATATTACGTCTTTCACCAACAGCTTTCATCTTTCTAGTATATAGAATAAATATTTGTGTTGGTCGAATGCAATTGAATTCGTAAAGAATCAATATCGTATGCATCTTGGAGGCCAAATATGAATTACAGTTCTAATATGTAGCTGCTTGTTGCTGACATGAATTATCCTGCACCTGGCATTTTTTGAGTATAGACTGTTTAGAATTGAATGGGTGGTTCCTTTTATACAATACAAAATTTGATCCTGCGGATAACGACTTGATTTCCCCAACGGGAACCTCCTACATTCAAAGTCCTTTTGAGTCTACAGGAGACTACTCTTTGAAGCCACAAACTCGTCATCATGGTGAAACCATGGAAAGATACACATCTTCATCACTCCAGTAGCCGTCGGCGTACAACGAGTTCAAAGTATTTAAACACGTTTCTAATTTGTGAAGAAATTCTAACTACCAAAAGTAAGAATGGGATAGAGTTTAACGTATAAATGCACAGTTATATGTAGATAGGTCTTTACTTTGAGTAATATGGGCAGAAGTTGCCTTACAGCCATTGTCTGCATTTCATTAACATTATAGTGTAGTGCGGACGAGATGGAATGCCCATCTCTCCAGCTCTGAGATCCTGGAATGCATCTGCAACTGTAATAGTAAGTACTAAAGGAGAGACAATAAGAGCAGAACAGGATTATTCAAGGTCTCTTCGTCCGCTCTTTAATCACCGTTTCGTAGTATGAGCCAGCATTTCCTCTTCTTAGGATTTTTATGCGCAATTATAACACTTTCTTCGAAGAAAACCCTCTCAATGTGATTGTTTCATGCAGCAGGCTTTCGTTCTACATCCTTCCTTCCTTCTACTCCATTTCTGAGTAGAAGGAACAGAGTTTTCTGGAAAGGTTCTGAATGGTTGTGGTGGTCGACATACGAGAATAAAATTATTAGGTGTCAGTTTTCGAATTTTGTGGAAGAGGAAATAGTAGAAATTTCGAGTTTTATGTTTCCATCCAATATCTAACAGAGTTTTCATATGTAATTGAAGTACTACGATAATTTACTTTTTACTAAACTTGGAAACTTCACTAATTTAGTAGCCAGATAGGTAATTAGATCGAATGTTAACTCGTAGAGCAAACTATTCACTTTGTGGGAAAATAATGGTATCGACATCAGAGAAAGCATTATTACACCCTAATGGAGAACAGCGCCAATCGACCTAATTCGAGCTCTTCGTTATCTTGTTCTCTATCTTTCAGTGTAGGTCACAGAAACAAAATACTTTAGTCAAATAAGAGTCTCCTTCCTATTTAATTTTTTGCTCGTGCTTTTTTGCAGCAAATGTAAACGAGTTTGAAAGTAAAAAAGTTTTAATGACGAGAATATGGTAAGTGAACGTAGGCTCTAAAACCGAGTTCAGAAATAATGCATATTTAGTTTCCTAGCTTTCCCTTTTTTGCAGAAAGAGTTTTAGGCAACGTAAGGATTTGCTGTGAGTGTATGATGAAATCGATTTAAAAATTCATGAGAGTGAGTTTACCCGGTACAAAAAATACGAGTAGAGAGTGATAAATTATTTAGGCTGGATGTTCGAATATTCACTTACTCTTGCACCAGCGTCAGTCAGTGCCCATCAAAACTGCTCAGTATTTATTATAGTTCGCTACCTGTGGGGAAAACTTTGATTTGTGTAATGGGGTTAGGTGTACCCTCGACAAAAATATGTTTTGGCCTATGAATACTGACAGTGAGTAGTGGGTAAATTTTTAACAGCCACAATATTCTACCCTGGTTGTACTATCTGAATTTAGGTGACCTTCATTTTGGAGCTAGTCAATGGAAGAGCGTGATTCAGCACGATTTTGGTTCTCACGAATTGGGAGAAAGTGATATGTTTCACATCTGTTGATCATTAGAAATTTAAGGCGATGTACAATGAAGCTAAGACCGCCTCAGTAAGAAAAATTCCACGATATTTAGTCTATTATAATTGATATCTTTGAAAGTGACGCTTACCTCGATTTGATGAGAGCATTCGCACTCAAATTATCACATCACCGAAAGAAACCTACAAGCATTTACTAACATGGTGAACACGCGATCTACTTAGATTATAGTTCAGAGAAATGTACAAGAATGACTATAGAAATGCGTGTGTTATTAGCCAGAGTGCAGACATCTAGACAAGTTCTGTGAAGCATGTGGCTTACGCTTTTAGAGTGCCAGTCTATGTCTGCCTGCTGTACGTGAGGACAATGTAATGTGCACCAGTGTGATAAGGTTGAAGTGAACAACAGAGGAGTTTATTTTTTGCAGAAAGCAAAATGGAGAAACAGAAATGGAAAGCAGGAAAAAGCGGGTGAAAGAAGAGTGTAACTGGGTGAAACAGGATTAGTAAACAAGTAGGGCAGTGCTTTAGTGTAATGCTGCGTACTAGCGAGACACAGTGAGTAAAAGAGGATCAAGTGGAGAAAAGTAAGTTTAAGCCGTTGCGATTGGGAACTGAAAGCTATCTAAGCTTCAGGAAATGACATTGTGTTTACACTACTACATCTAGACATTGCTTTTACTTCTCTGTATATCTCAAGTCAAGTTAAGTCTACGTTTAATATTATTTGTGTCCACTGGACTAGGTTTCATTCGAGCGACTGATTGCATTTTCCTAGACTCATTTTAATATTTTATTTCGAAAATAGCTTGAAATCTGAAAACACTTGTTCTTCACTTGAGAAGTTAGCTAAGTAATGCCAGGTATGACAGTATGACACTAATAATGTGACTTTCTACTATTGCTGTGTAAAGCAAAGCCAGCATGTGATACCTACCTTATTGCATGACGATATATTAGTGTACTATTGATTTGTTTTGGATGGTGTGTAGACTTCTTTAGACATCTAGTTTCCAGCTGGAAGCAAGTTTTGGTCCTTATGTGAAATAAAACTGGATGAAGGACACGAGAAGTCGCGTTAATATATTTTCCGGTGGTAATACATCTTACAAGATGTATACGTGGACATAAGTAGAACCAGTTGGTCCTTAAGATTCAACCTTCGTTTTCTGTGAACATAAGTAATAGTATATAGAATTGTATTTATTATGGAGAAAGTTTCTTCGCACATCTGTATGCAGCTTTTGGAGTGGGGTGGGATATTTTTGCTGTGGCGCTGTTGAACGAGCACGCTTTTCAATGTACATTTCTCGGTTTCCCGTAAAATAACCTACGAATTTGTGGATGAATAGAAGAAAATGACTGTTCGTTATATGTAGTTGTGGCGGCGGCAACCAGTCGTGCTGTATGTTGCATGCTGCGGTTTTACGGAAAGTATCATTTATTCTTCCTTTATGTAATAAACGTCAGTTTATCACATTACTTACGCACAAGTCTAATGGGTCTACAGTCTACAGGGTTATATAAAGTGTTTATGTTACTAGGATGTATTCGCTCAAAGGAAACTGTCAAACCAATAAGTATTTTTAGTACATCAATTTTACCGAAGTCGAAATTAAGGTATATTTTATATTCCTGACGAAATGAGGACATCACTAATATTGAGAAATTCCCTTTTAGCAAACCTGTGAAAGTTGATTTTCCAATTATACACACGTGTTTTGTACGTTGTTCCCTTGAATCAGAATTCAAAGATCTGTGGTTTACGATTTCAGTTTACATGAATGGTCTAATGGAATCAAAGCTGAAAGAATATTTTAGAAAGAATAAATACTACAATAGTCAACCTTTTAAAACGAGAATATTATCTAGTTAGTGTGTCCTTAAGTGTAACAATAAATAAATTCTTAGTGAATTGAATGTTGAGAATAGTCAATTGGGTGGTTTCTATTTGTTAAATAAGGAGAAATTGTGTTCTCTATTTATTTATACAAGCATCATTTTATTACTAACTGCTATTGCTATCAACAGAAGGACCTACCACCCTGATTTCAAAAAGAATAAGAATAATTTCTTCTCATTTGAAGGCAGTAAGTGTATGACCCCCTTTGAAGCTTTTAGTCAATTGCATTGACGATGTGACGACGTGAACAATTAAGTTGAATAATATAAAAGAGATACTTATTGTTAGAAGGCAATATCACTTTGAGGCTTCTCCAGTGAATTGAATATGTATGTTTGTAGTACAGACAAAGTTTGTGCTTGTTATTCTGCTTGAAATGTATCTAGTTGATTCAGACAGCTAAATTGTTTAAGTGGGGCGTGCAGAGAGAACGAAAGTACATATAATTTTAGTATGCATGTTGCTTATAAATTAACTCAATTAAATTAGCTCCAATCAGAATGCTAAATATATGATAAGTTTTGTCTCATGTATAAAAGTTTAAGAAACAAAAGTTAGTTGATATACGTACACAATATTTGGTTGCTTTAAAGAGGAATTCTTGACAGGCAGAAATCATGGTTATACGGAAACAATTCGCGCTACCAATAACGTGAATAGTTTTAAGACTCTTATATATACGGAGGACCCACAATATACAGAATCCATACTGTTTTTATATTTTATCCTTGCATTTGAATTCGCATCTACCTATTTCTTATTTCTTGAAGAAATCGGCTGCTGGATATATTACGTAAAACCACGTTAATTTTGTATGGTTGATAGATCGATATTCAAAGTACGTGACGGGAAGTATTAGTGTCTCAAGTGAATGTAAATTGGAAAATTCAGCGAGACGAAAGATTTCTTTCACTTTGATGTTACTCTTTTTGAACGATCAAAAATGAATTTGTAAATGTATGAAAGATGACATTCTACAATACGAGTGAATGCACAATGAAGAATTTCTTTATGATTCATCCAATTACAGATATTTCTTAGAATTTGCTCTCAGAGACTTGTTCTTCAAAATAGTAAACATTTTTCACTCGTGGTATGCTTACCTTAATTAATAAATGTTTCACATCAACAGATACATATAAACACACTCTAAATTTTTTAAATGTGTAGGTTCATCTGTATAGAAATAGTTTGGGAGAACGTAAAGTTGAAATAGTCATTAATTAATTTTCGTTCTGAAGTTCCACACAAATTATTCCATATAGTTTTTATGACTATAATATTCGTAAAATAAACATTGTTTATTTAAAAACATCAGCTTGTTTTTGTGAATAAGTGTGTACGCTTGAATTCGTTTCAAGTTAAGATTCTGAATTCATACTGAATCTTATTTTTATCGATCGGGGTGGCTGGCTACATTCTGTCACTCCAATAGACCGAACCTTTCGACAGTTAGTAACGCTCTGTCATCGTCTTCGCTTGGGAATAAGCTTTAAGTTGAAGAATGATTGGATCCTAGCGTGACTTCATGCAGCTTTTTGTGAAAGGATACCAATTCATAGTTACAGCAACTTGTATATATACATATGTACCTTATATACGAAACTGCAAATGCAAAAGCTCGGGTTGACTGCAGAGATGACAATGACACACACTGGAGTACATTGTACATATTTAAATTCTTACGTGCTCTACATATGTAATCGTGTTCCAAAATAAAATGTTTTTATAAAATGTTTACTGCATAAATCTTGTGACATTATATTTTCTTATGTTAGCAGAATGCGTGGGTGGTTTAATTCCATTTCTAAACAAGTTTATATCTACCAGTTTAGATCAAGAAACCTAAAAACTTGAAAATTCCTACGTACATTGTAATATTTTTCTGAAGATTTTAATTAGCATATTTCAATTTCGGTCATGCGTCTTCAAAATAGTTTTCACTCTCAATATTCGATTTCTCTAATCAGCCATAGCGAAAAGGTGCCACAAAAAAGCGCATGCTAAATTCATTATTGTAATGAAGTGTGGCGTGGCTGGACGCAACCAGTGTGAAAGGTTACGTCATGTTGTTTGCCTTGTAGGTGTGCGTTGTACATACTTCATACAGATGGAAGAAGTCAGTTAAATATACATTTTTGTTTAGGCTAGTAATACTTTTTAATGAAATAAAATGGAGCCCCATTTTCTTAATATTCCGTTGTGTTCGTATATGAACAAGTAATGTGAAGTTCCTTTTCATACAAGTTTCCTTACAAGGCTCGAAACAATAGTTTTTTCAAACGTTTCTAGTGACGCCTGAGTACTTTAGTAGTAGGTTGTTGTGTGGCAGTGTCAGCACTCGTACTTATTATAAAGGGGAGTGTCGATGATGACGTAAATTATATCTGTATAAAAATCAGGGCGATCCCCATTACCGCCGACGACAAAGAAAAGAAACTAGATTGATTTACATAATGAATTGTTACGAAGAACTATTGTTATTCGCAGTAATCATCAGAGTTGTGGTATTTGAATGCTTCGACTTATGCTATTCGACTAACAGCGTCCAATCGGTAGTGGAACAACTGTAGCGGACGTTTATTTGTGTACACTAATAAAAGCCCCAAATAGTTTGATTAGTGATTATTATTGTGGTTTTGTTTGCTGTCAAGTAATTAATTGGAAGGGATTATCAATGTTTTGAGGAAATATAAAAATATTTTATGCAAAATTCTGATGGCAAATTTCATCAATAGATGTTACATTCCGCTAGATATTATTTCATGTAAATTATAATACTATTAATTAGGTACTATACTTTCTATCTCAAATGGAAATGAAGCGAAATCCTAGAATCTCTGCAACATGTATGTACGTATATTACTGTACGTACATTTATGTTGCAGGGATGCAAGAAGTTAAGATATTAGTGAGGTCAGTCATGATGCGGCATATCAATCGGAAAGCATCGTTTTGTCAACTACGTTGCTGTGCAAACGTTTGTACATGTAAACCGATATCGTTGCAATTATGTAGCACAATTGAATCACACTAATAACTTCTTGAGTTACACTAGTCACTGTAGTTAGTCACGTTGTGTGGTTCTTCCATACGTGTTTTCCTTTGGTTATTCCAGAACTCCCTTTTTATCTGTTCTCGAATTTACTAGATACGGTGTCAATTTGCATGCACCTCTTTTGAAGGTTTGTCACATGATACCATGTTCAAAGAGACGCTCATTGGCAGTGTGGTGTTGTTTGTATATCTGCAAGTATAATGCATGCACTGTACTATTAACAACCAGAAAGGATTAATATAGTTTAGCTCACTCACTATGTGTACTTTAGGGTAGTGGCCATATGTTTAACATGAAGTATATTATTAGTATTAGTAATACATAGCCGCCTTTATCATGCAAACTCTATTATAATTTAGTTTTCCTAGTTGTGACTGAAGTCCTTGCTGAAACGTTTTTATGTGAAATTCCAATTGTGAGACCTTGGTCTTTTGGACGCAGACACAGTAAAATGACAAACTGTATTTCGTATACACCACACATATCGACACAACAGTCGGTGATGGGATGCATATTACTAGTGCTGTGTTGTTGTATAGCATGGTTGACTTGACTAGACAGAGTTCTGCGAAACGTTCTAAGTGTTTGCATTGCAATTATTATTGTCATTCAATTTTGTCAATTTGCAACATCTCTTGAGACTTCAGACGATCTTGTGCTTTTGTGGAGACACTTACAAATAGTACTCTGCCAGCACTCACACAGCACTAACAATAAGTATATATATTTTGGCTTGACGAATTGCCTATACGAAAGCTTGTTTGATGCCAAAGCTCTATCAGTAACAAATACCCATTTGTTATAGCGCTGCTTTCAGTCCAGGGTTTTTCCAGACGCATCAGACGCTTCCAGACGCAATCTCCCAATTCACCACAAGCGTTAGCTGTGTTCGTATTGCGTTAGTCGACAGAGATTGTACCATCTTTATATGTTGCAGTGGTGTGGTGTATGTGTGACTCTTCTTCTCAATAATCATATCAGCACACTCATGTATATATATATGAATTCCTTCCTTCATTTGTATTAGTATTCAGTTTGTCAGTTTGTACATCATTATGTTCAACCACACTATATTATATGTATTTATATTCACACGTCACAAGAGCTCAAATGTAAATGAACCTTCCCAACTTTAGGAGTTTGTGGTTAGAATACTATTCTCTGTGCAGAGTGCACAGAAGTATGTACCTTAAGTTGTAAAGAACGTGTTATATACGTAGTAAGAATTATTTTGTAGACACGATCATTAATTATGCAATATTCGCTTTATATGTACACGTGATGTGAACAGACTAATTAATAAGCATTATTATACAGAATGGTTCATAATTATCATAATTATGAAAGCTATTCGATGTGGGAATCGTCTAGTCGATCCCATCTCTACACAAATAAAGCCATGCTGAATCAATTCTCACATTATGTATGGCAGTTCATTCTAAGCGTACAGACACTACAAGCGGAAACCTCAATGTATGGTTGGTATATGTGCGAGGAAAGCTCCTGCTGTGGCTTCCAAAACTTCGTGTTTTAGATGGGTACATCTTTAAAGGCACAGGCTGAGAGCAGCTGAAGTCTGAGCTCTCTAGATATTCCTGCAACGATGTTAATGTAATCTATTCGTTCGCCTGTCTGTTATAAATCCGTAATGAGACATCCAGATAAAAGTGCGGTTGCTGTGCTGAGGAGGTTATTACTACTGGACGACTGCAATGAAAGCGAAGGGGGTTGCTCAATACTATATTTTATATATAGGATATTGTTTTGATAGACTATGTACTACGAACATAATATTCGTCATGTCAAGCTTCAAATGGTAGACAACGTATAAAAAAACGTCTTGGAAGGAGTTGAATGCTATCATGCTGAGAAACGATTCACGTGCTTTCATAAGTCTGCCTGTCATTTTCATCAGCGTGATTATCCGTGCAGTCGGGATGCAAGAATAATCAGATCATATCGAATCCTACAACAAAGATAGGCTAAAGTCATGTCCTCTCTCACTGACTCATGCATTGATGCATCACCACTGTCTAGAAGAAATAAAAAAGGACGTTTTCGGTCTATTCTCTGCTCTACTTGACTTTTTTTCCACAAATTATTGGAATTACTCGTTGGGGGCATAAAAAATTGCAGTCATTGCCTTCCGAAAATAATTTCATAGAAAAGACAGACGTGTCAAAGACATGAGTCAGAGACTGATTCTGCAATGAGTGTAAAAGTTTTACTAGCTATTAGCGATGTTTCTCGGCTGTGTAGCTACTAAAGGCAGTAGAGTCTTTCTTAAATCAGCAAATAAAATATCCAAATTCGAGTACTTTGTGTGTGCAGTGTGCAACGTTAAATTGCACTCATAATCGTAGATAAAACATGAATATTTTATACTTACTTCATGCAAAGTTTGCAATAGAAGCGAATAGGTCAAAATCGTGCTCACTACAGTTGTTGATTAGGTAGGAAAATGTAGTTGGCTGAGTTTCAGGAGATGATGGTGCCCCGCAAGAGAGTGTTTACTTGTTTATTATTCACAATTTATTCCTTTGCCATAATGGTAAGATACGTACCTTGTACATGGCGCAACGTACATGTGTACGAATAACTTATTTATATGCTTAACTCTCTTCATATGTACTTATAAAGGAATTATGGAAAGTTTGTGGCTAAGTTCATGTTGTTGTTGTAGCTAAACTACGTACAACAACAGCATTTGTCGAATATTAGAAATTTTGTGAATTAAATGAATGAATAATGAATGTACCCACTAACAAGAAGAAATGAAAATATATTTGGATTTGCTACAATTTGGCGTGTCAAATAAGAGAATTTTGCCAATTCCAAAATAGTTTATTCGAAAAAGCAAAATCACCTGAGAAAGAAAACTTTTTATCTTCGCACTAAATTCCATACCGTTTGCATTAATCTGACACGTCAACTAATAATTATAATCTCGACATTATTTAATTATTATTTAGTTATTAGTACAGTTTATTTCACTTGAAGTGTAATTAAATGTGTATTCTTTCCGGCATTATCATTATGAATAATTAACTTTGCAAATATTTTAGCTTCCTACGCATTTCATTACATTCACACTCAATCACATTAATTCAAATAATTATTTACACTAACCTTAGAGAGCATCATAATTGAGGCAGTAGGGTACCCAAGGGAATCCTCTTAATATTGATTGAGCCTCCATTTTCAAAGCCACTGCTTGATTGCCGTGGAAGCGTGGAAGTAGAAGGATTCCCTCAGGTCTCTACGAGGGAGGGGGGGGGGAAGTAGGAATGGGGGGGGGGGAAGTAGGAACGAATTGCAGAACCGAATGGTAGCAGTTAAATGCATCATTTTAATTACGAATCATATTAATTAATTTTATGAAAGTATCGTATGTATGTATGTGTCATATCAAAACTCTACTTTATCTTTCTCAGCTAATCGAGAATGAAAAGCGAATTCCATTTATTTTAGACGTATGTACCTCCATCATCCCCAAGAGAAATTGCTAATCATCTTTTTCCAAGTTCTATCCTTTACACTTCTGCTAAAAGAGAATAATACTCTTTGTGGACTGCATTGCCGTTTTCTAAGCGAAATCTGATACTAACAAGTAGTATTCAAAAATTGACTGGGAAAAAGTTTTGACATTGTAAAATAGAGGTACTTTCCAGTTGAGACGCAACACACAACCTGTCCACATGTCATCGCTACAAGCTATAGTATAATACACAGAATGAATTAAATTAGTTTCAGCCGGTTGAAAACGAAATTGTTCCGCCTTAATTACGGAAAACTTATTTATGCTCATTATTCTTACACACAGACACTTCAGTTTACACAAATGGGAGCTAAAAATTCCTAGCAGAAGAGATATAGCATGCTCACGTTCTGTTTTTTCTCGACTCCATTCTACCATAACCACAGATTACGGATGTGGAAGGAAAGAGATGTATTCATATATTTCTTGCCTTGGGAACTTCTATAGATTATTCATTGCCAACGTTCGCCAGTTTATAATAGCATCTAGGTATAATAGTGTAGTGAATACTACTTACTATATGCATTATAAGAATGTGCATTCAACCACTTCTGCTGTCATGCTGCCAGTCGCTTACAAGGCTTGTGTGCATAAGCAGACTCCAGAGTCTGCAGGCTGACAACACGCTGAGGCAACTATCATTCAATGAGTATGCATAAAGTGCAGCACACAACGAGTGCGAAACTTGTGATGCTACATGTACTATTACTACTCTACAACAAAGCATAGTAATTCCTTGTACGTACACACGTAAGACACGTATACATTCCCAAGTATTATCAGTAGGTTTGAAAGGAGTACTTATATAGATACTATGTTCAGATATGAGATCTAATGTTTTTTTACCATTGAAAATTGTAATGTATCAAGCAGTGTGCAGGTTTTTAGAAAGTTTCCAAGTTCCGGCTACTCACTATTTCATACGTAATGCCACTCACTCCTACTAACGTACATGTACATTCTAGTAGTGTTGCTTGCATTTTGCATGTGCAAATGGTCCGCATATATGAGTCAGACGTACTTACGTGCACGTAAGTCAAGTAAGTGTTCTCTGATTTATGATACGACAAGATACTATTTAATACTGTACATAGTGGAAGATGTCTCGCTGCAAGGAGTCACTCATATGTACTTACTATAGGGCAGAAATGTTGTGTAGGTAGTTGTATATACCTAGTGGTGGTACAGTAGGTACGATATTGGGTGATCAGCCTGGCTGCTAGTCAGTTGACGTTGACCCAACCGAGTGTCTTCTTCTCGAACTCTCTTCTCATTGAATCTGTGAGCAGCTTATTAGCTCGAATACTGTCTGTCTGCAACTGTGGCTTTTTTATACGTGTGCAAAACGTTTAGCACCACTACGCTATTAACCGCATTGAGACTTACTTTGATTATTGTGTTCGATTTGCTCGAAAGATAACATTTTGTGTGAGGTTCGTGTAAAAGGCTTCAGAGGCTGAAGATAGAACTAAGCACTAATATACGTGGTGTATAAATTCGTGTTTTCGTTTGTCATCGTATCTGTTTCCCTTCAGCCGATAAGCTGTACAAGTGCCTTGTGGTAATTTATTAGCGGTGACTGTCGACTGTATATGCATCTATCTTGTTTTGTCGGTTGTCGGTTGTCTCCTGTCTTCATTTCTCGTTACAATTGCCAGAAGACCTGTAAAGCATTGTAATGAAACAAAGCAATCATTGCTGCTGAAGACCACACGTCTTCGGTGACAGAGCAACGGATTTAATCAATTTTCTCTTCCGATTCGATTGCCGCTACACGAATAAGAAGCCGGATTCACGCACAATGCGAATGTGCATTAACCACCACTAGGCTGATTGCTTGTATTTACAATTAATTAGCTGCACTTAGAAAATTGTCTGCACATCTCTCCAGTGACCTGGTCGTGGCGTGTAAAAAATGAGAACGTGTGTTTTCTGCTAATTGTATTATTTGTTTTGTCGTCCTGAAAAAACTCCGTTGTCTCTGTGTGAAGAAATGAACGAAAATGTTTTTTTGGTAATTCCGAAAAGTTCCAAATCAATCGTTTTACCTGCATCATGACGTTTTGTGTGGGCGAATTTGTTTACCTTGAGAGACAGCACTCACTTTACGCCTTCACTGCCAAAGTCTAAAGTAACTACAACGTGTAGGCATTGCTGGAGTTTCTCGCTGGGGCTGCACAAATTGCCTGAAATGATGGGTTTTACTTCTTTCATTGCCGTTCGTTCAGAGTTTCCTTGAGATATCTCAGCATCTGAGAAGAAGAAGCAGAATTGTGACATCGCCACTCGTACGATTACTAAATGATGAAATAGCGCTTGTAGTAACTTTCATTTGTATTTGTGCTCTCTGCTGTTCTGCTAACAATAAGTGTAAATGATTGTTGTGAGACATACGACTGTTTGGCAATCCCAAAGATAAAAAGAAATGTATCTTGCAATGGATATGCCCAATCTTAACGTTTCGTGATGCCGAATCCTCTGTACGTGCAGACTGACATAAAAGACACTGACGAGGAGTGAGCGAGTGAGCAGAGAATCTTATAAGGGTCATCATGACTTCTATGCAACTCACATATATTATGGATCTGTGTTGCGCATATGTAGCAGTACTGTAGGTGCAGAACGTGTATGTATGGCGAGCAAGAAATCCGAAATAGGATCGCATATGGCGTTATACGGCCGTGGAGCTTGTGGTCGCACAAATGTTTGATGTTTTGTAGCACTTTTGTCTTTTGTGATATTTATTTACTTTTTGTGCTATGTGATGTGATATGTGAGACTTTGTCCATCGGAAGAGTGCAATCCCTCGGTTTAATCTTTTATTATTAGTCCCAAGGCTTGTCGGTCTGATATATCAGCTCATTTGTTTCACAGTTTTGTCTCTCCTGTGCAATTACATTTTCCAGCTCTATTGCCATTCCGTGCATCCATCTCTGTGATATTATGAGCAGCCTAGGGCACATTTTTGTAATAAATAGTCGTTGCTCACATGCTTTCATGATTGAAAGTTTCACTTTATTGTTGGGTATAAAAACATTTGCCTAATTCTTTTATACTACAAGGTATGTATATTTTGTAAGGTACAAACAGTATGTGGTATGCTGTATAATATAGATCTATACCTTATGTTTACTACATATAATAGTGTTGTGGTTAGTATATGTAGATACCCAAAAATTGTTGTGCTTCAAACCTAGTTTTGGAAACGAAGGACTATTATATTTACGTGTCGTAGTGTAGACATAATATATCCTTAGCGAGTGTACGTCATTTTAATTGTGATCTAGATTCTATGTGGTGTTGAGAATTCGGCTAAAGTAAAGCTATATTAAGTAGCTTACGAAATGGGATGCTATAATAATAACTCTTGTGGATTAGACTCGACGTGGTGGATGCTTCACATTAACTAATCACAGAGTGTGCTCAAATATATACATAACATAATATATGAAGTTAGCTATAAAGTTGCGTAATCAATATTGTTTCGGCTCCTGACCTAATGGATAATGCCG
>JABASC010001753.1:0-21189 GCA_019776185.1 Plutomurus gul | reverse complement strand
TAAAGAGTGTACCCAGTTGAGTATAGTTTCATGCTTCAAATTGTTATGAAAACGTCGCATTAAACCTCCAGTGGGGAATTAAAACGGCAAAGGGGATTATAAATAATTTTAACTCCAAATTTTAATTTGCTTCCTTAAAGGCCATTATCAATACGTCTTGAGTTATATTTTGCCAAGCTACATTCTTTAATCAAATTTTCAATAGGGAACATTGTCACTTCCACTCTCGAATGCATTTCCTACCCAGCTTGAAATTTGTTTTTGAAATTGTCGTCGAGTCACAAAATTTTACAGCTTCTAATTTAATTGTGTCGAATGAGAAGCAATTTGACTATTTGAATATTGATAAATTACTCTCTCATATGTAATCAATATTTGTTGGGATTAAGGGTGTGTGCACACCCCAAAGGATAGGACAGTGATATCCTACCCGTATTAGACATTGAATTCTATAGCGGGCATCCATCTTGAAAATTATAACGTTTTATAAGGGTCCGCTGCCATGCAAGTAATTCACGACTGAAAATATTGCCCGTGTGTTTTGTATCTATAGTACATGTGAAAATACTCTGGGTTTGTATTTAATTTAATTATATTTATTAAATATATAGCTTCAATCCGTGATATTATCCGAACTACAGAACCCAAGTTGACAGTTGCCCAACTGCGACACCACTTTTATTTGATTTTATGCTTCGTACGAGTTTTTACCATCCAGTTCGCTTTGTGGCCCGCATAGAACTCTGATCCACAACAAATCACTTTCATATCAGCAAGCGTAATCTATGTAGCCTTATATTAGATGGCTTATTATTATATACGAATAGTATGAGTAATCACGATAAGTGCCTATCTTGATGCCTAACGACTCTCGCGCTCAATATCTGCACTGCTTGTAATACGGTACAAAAAATGTTTGTGCTATGATTTAATGGTTTCAAAATTATGGAGGATTATTGAGGACGAATGGATTTGGAAGGACATTTGGCAGCAATTTTTGATTTTCAAAGCCAAATTGGCCAATCGCAAGTTTCCCAATATGTTGTGTGAATCGAAACTTTGAGAAAGGGAGAATAAAAATGTGTAAAAAAAGCTTTCATGGGCCGTACATATAAACATGTTTCTATTTCAGAGGTAGTGAGTACGAATTAACTAATTTTACTTGTGGATGTGACACCTTTTTGGTGTCACATCGCCGCCGGGGACGCCCCATTAATAATTCATTTATTTAAAGGCTTTAAATTCAAAACTAACTTGACTTCATCATAAAAAATTCATTGACAATGCGCGTATTCTCAAATTCGACGCCATTCCATGGAAGAATTTACAATCAATTCGTCTACGATATTCTTGTTTAGCAGTCAAAGTTTTCCGAAATGTACACGAAGCACACATCAAGAGCAATTCTTGTATTTTTTCTTGTTTTTCAATTATTTTTACCTTATAAACGTAAGGGCCGATTGATTTCACGAAGAAAAAGTCGAGGGCTGATTCTGATATGGCTGGGAATAGTAATCGTTTCCAATGTGGGTAATACATTGGTCGTGGGTTTATATATATGGAAATATTTCCATGCTGACGATTACCTGAATCAAATCACTGCACTGAATACCGCATTTCACGTGCATACTACAGTGTTGTGTGTAATGTCAACGGGATACATCCTCATAATGTTTTTGAAACCGGACCAATTGGTGGAATTGAGCAACCAACTCATCATATCGGACCAGCATTTTAAATGTAAGCAACCTTAAATCAACTTTTCCAGTTTAGAGTTCACAAGGGACGTACGGAAATGTTGGACACGGTTTTTAAATTTGTAATCAGATCAACTATGTAGCTGTTATTAAATTTTTTGGAGAATACTAGGTAGAAGGAGGAATGTTTTTGCCTGTATTTGTACAAATAGCAAAAATAATTTACTTTTCTCATTTTTGCAATGTATTTTAATGTCTTAAAGATATCATTGTTCCCAGGAATCGCCTATTACGCTGTTTTCAATCATTTAACGTGCTTTAATTCATTTTTCTAACCCTGATTGTTCCCAACCTTTCCCTGATTTGTTAATCCTTAGTAATTTTTGTGCTTTATTTATTCCTCATGTACAGATTCATTCCGAAAAGTGGTAAGAATAACCGAGTCGCCATTTGGTACACTGGATATATCAATTCTGGTATTTATACCATGCAGTCTAGCTCTAATCATTCTGTTCGCCATGATGGTAGCATTCCACCCGTTGAGTCCACTGGAGCCGATTCTGATACAAGATCTCACGTTTCTACGCCCTCTTAACATCTATTTCGAAATAAAGGTGTGCATCTTCCTTGTGTTGATTTTCGTGGGCTACAACAGCTTGGCACTGGCATTGTTCTTTCAGATAAGCACGATGCTGTTCATCCACATCACCACCTATTGGATCAATTACATAACAAAAGAGGGGAGGCTACTACTTTCAAAAGTGCCTCCACCCTGCCGCTCAACTTCTAAAGTCCAAAAACTAATTCAACAAATAGAATACCGAAAGTACATCGAATTCACCTGCAGACAAGCCTACAGCCGTATGGCAATCCTCGGCACGGTAGCCAACGATGTCCTTGGTCCAGCGAACGCAATGATATTATTTGCAACCTTTTTACTGTGCCTTACTGGAAATTACTTCACGTTAAAATTCTACGATGAAATTGGAATGCCAACTTACATGCTATTTCCCATTGACAGCTTAACTTGTATATTGCTTATTATGCTTGTGGTACCAAAAGCTTCTAAAATGAACGTGGCCGCTAAGCAATTCCACATCATGGGGCAAAGTCATGGAAATGCATCCATGCAGAAATTTGCACTCGCCTGCCGTCCCTTGAAATTGAATGCGGGTCCATTCTTCCACATGAAGCAAACGACAGCCTTCACGTTCATGAAACTTACATTTGACAACACGGTAGGACTTGTCATATCATTTTAACCTGGAAACGGTCACTTGTGGACTCTCCCTTCACGTCCGTCCGTCCTTTCGTCAATATTCTGCTTAGAATTTAAGCAGATTGATTCCTTAAACTCGTAAACGCCAACTACATATGTAATAAGGACGAATACTAATATATTCCCTCATAAAGGTGACATTTTCGGGGATAACGAGGTATGCATTTTGTGCACAAAGTGCGCGGAAACCCTTTGTAGTCGTAAGCATTACAAAATGACAAATAAAATAAACATCAGGATATATGAACAGTACAACAAAGGAGCGGAAGCACAGAAAGTGGTCGAAGATTTTGCTCTCAAGATGAATGTGAATGATGTTGATATGTGATTAATCCATCATTGATCGTCTTTATTAATTATTATGTAATTCTGTAGTAACAATAACAACAACTGCCACTGTGAACAGAATCAGCGCAAAGGCACTGCTAAATCACAATCCAAAATTAATGAAAAACGATTATCATTAATATATGTACTATGGCGGAACTAATTTCATATCGCCACATTCAAAATAACATTTTTGTGTACAGGGTGCTAACAAAGAACTGTCCCCGCCTACTAGTCACACACTAATGTACATAGCATAATATAGGATGCGAAAGAGTTTCTACTTCTACATATTGATGAAGTGGTTGTTGTTGATTAATATTTTTGTCGTTCGAGTATTCTGCTTCTAATAAATATTCACGACAATGGAAAAAATGCTGGAAATCGGCATAGGATTTTTTGTTTATAATATTTAGCAGTTTTATATTGATTAAATAAACGAGGAAAATTTTGTAGCGATCAGTGAAGATTTTTGATTTTCGGGTTTGACACACTAAAAAAATTACGTGGCAATCAACGAATCAATAACTAATGGTTTTTATGCACTCGTCGAAAATTTAATTTACTTGAAGAAGAAGAAGCAGGAGATCTTATGTGGAACAGGAATCAGATTGAGCGCTGAGAGAGCACTGACACTTCCACCCGCTGACAATATTAATGTAATATATATGTACTCTATGTTAAAAAACTAGAGTAATTAAATAAATTATTAGACTAGTATACGTATAATAATAACTCTGGGTTGGCACCCTGTACAAATATTTAAGCATACTGTAATTTAAATACAATATACGTAAATTTCTCGAAAACATGAGCTCGACCTGCAGGACGAGAATAAGTTTAAAATTTTTGAAATGCATTTCATACTGCATCACCATAAATTGAATTATGTACATTTTTATACTCTACATAATGTTTGGACTTTAAATCAGCGTGATCTTTTTTTGATTTGAATATATTTTTAGTGAAATCCCAAATTCTCTCTTCGTTGTCTGTACTTTTATTTAGGCATTCAGAAGTTTGCCTTGCACGTTCCACAGCCACTCCAATTCGTTGATCATTTGATTCTCCCTGTAAAATACAAAAATTATCGTAAATAAAACGAAATTGGAATAACTACAAAATAATTTATTTGACGTTCCTAAAAAAATACCCATTTCCCAAAATAGAACAAATTTAAATGCAGTAATCTTCGTTTCTACAAATTTTGTGCTTTTAAGCGCCCAAGTAAGCTAGCGGTACACGGGATGGGTCCCGGTTATTTATCAATAACAAGTGTAAACAATTTCCAAGAATAAATTGGATCCACAAAAATGAATACTGACCATAGCGACAAGACGATCAAGCTGTCTGTTCTGATTCTCGACTTCTGAGCCCATGTCAATGGCCATGTTTCTTAAATTTCCCACCATATTTGAGACCTGTTCCATATTCGACTCCATTTCCGCCTCTCTTGCGTCTTTATCTCCAGCATACCTGTCAACCAGAACAAAAATGTCACGGAACATGTATGTTGTACCATGGACAGCACAGATCCGTGCTGTCCATGGTTGTACTTTTATTTTTTATTCAGCAAGGGTTTATTTAATGATGTAATAATGCAGGATTACAGGAATTAATAGATTTTTGGGGCAATGCAGCTGAAAATCCATTTTCTGACTTTAAATCTCAAAAAATTTGGATTTACGAAACCCTGGCTCAACTTACTTTCCAATAAATCCTCCATATGTTGGAACTCCTTCCATGTTAAACGCTGCACCTGGCGGTGGATCACTGCCACCCCCTTTCGTGCCTTCATCCTTCCCTTTCCATAATCCAGCATCCTCCTTGAATTCTGACGAGCTGAAATCACAGTTCATTTATTATTATCTTTCTGGGTTGAAATATCTCAACAAACAAAGAATTCTAGTGGAAATGCCAAGAAAACCACAAAAAGTGAAGAACGGAAACGGGATTCGTGTACAAAGGGAATGAGAGAGCAGCAGAGATTCTTCAACCTCACTGTTGCATGCAATACAACTAACTAAGCCCATAATTTTTGTTCCTTGGCACATCTCCAACCTTTATTGCGTAACATTAACATAACAGAATGTCGGAGCAACCGTTGTGATTTTCGTGACTACCCGGAATTTCCACCCGCTATGTATACTTTTAATGTGTTGCAACCCATAACCAATGAGTAACATTAACATCATGCATGCTAACAGCTACCAATGCTCATGCACTGGATAATGAACTACGACACATTTCGGACATGTCACAAAAATGGCGTATCCAGGTTAGAAAGTTAGGAAGGGCGCGTAATCTATCTTCTGTTTCTAAAATATCTTTCAGTAAACTAGTTTTCTTGTGTGACAAAATTTTAATTTTACGTATTTTTAATTTAAGATACTTAGCTCCACAATTCCTACCATTCCTTAGTTAAGTAGTTTAAAAATTTGCAGGACGGGTGCCCCGCCCCCTGGCTCTAGTAAATACGCCTTTTGTTACACTTATTTATTTCTGAGGGATTATCTCAAAGCTCCACTTGTAGTAAATGGAATCTTCGCACTTTGTACTCTGGGACATAATTCAAAAATGTGGGTGGGGCAAAAAATAAAGTTTTATTTTTATATAATTGCTTTTGGTTTAAAGAAGAAGATTAGATTGGAGAAAAAGACACACACATTGTAACACCTGTGTTGGCCACATTATTTCCAAAAAGCACAAGTTCAGATTTTGCACACTTAAAGCAAAATAGGAAAAGCGACTACGAAATCCGGATAAAGGTCACGCGGTCACCGTACTTGTTGAAAGGATTGACACAGATTCCAAAGCAACAAGCCTCCATTCCCTTCAGAGCCGTTTCAGCCTGCTTCATGTCTTCGTTTATTTGAACCATTCCCTTCTCGATATTTTCAAGTTTCTCTGAAAATAAAAAAAACCATAATTAAATTCAAACAATATACGATATGAAAGGAATAGTCGTATTACAAACAGAATTTATTTTTGGTGGGAAATTTTAAAAATCCACCATTTAGTCATTCGTCGTTTTCCGTTCAAAAATAGCTACAACGTAGTAGTATACAAGCGTAATAGTAGTCTGGGTAGTTTAAGCCATGTTGTGAATGGATAGGGCAGAATAAGATACGAAGGATTGAATAGACGAAAATGCACATGCACTGTTAGTCACAGTTAGTGTGAGTCACAATGTGTGACTCAAATTAACTTCCAATTGGTTGTACGAATGGACATTCGCGTAGACATTCGCATTGCCAATTCGATTCCTATACCTATAGGTACAACATACAATAGTTGTGCCATTGTGTGTAAATAGAAATACAATGATAAATAACTTACCACCCTGGTCGTCCAGCTGCGGAGGAATTAAGGTGATACAAAAATAGACAAATTATCTCACTTTTGATTTAAAAATAAATGCAGACATCAAATAGTTTTAAAATGCTAGTTAAACTTTAATTATGTAAATAAACTATCGTCCACCTCTCCCAAAACGTTTCCACTCGAATACACACAGAAAAAAGGGGTGTTTCACTTTGTACGAAACATCTCTATTGATTGGTTGCTTAATTCAATGATTCAAATAATGATCAGCTTTTCTCAAGACTTTTAATTGAAGTTGCCAATGAAAATGTTCATGGACCGAATATTCATGACTTCTCTTAAAGTGCATACATTGGAACCCTTCTATTGAGATAAAGACGTACAGGCGAAGCGGTTATTGCACTTACAGTGGAGTACATAGTGGGATATGCAGAATATACACATAATGTAATATGTACTATAGAAGCCACATCATTACAGTGTATAACATTACGCGGTGGTGGAGGCGGCCATCTTTGATGTGTATTACATTTTTTCAACTATGTATTTTTATGAAAAGCTCTAAACTGAGGAGGAATCATTTTGGAGAGGAAACTACTTAATATTTTGAAATAAATACTAAATGTATAAATAATGTATCATTCACTTAATTAGGTTTTACAATGTTTTAAAAAAAATTACCGCGACAAGGGACCGGATTCCAGCTTCTTTGCTCTAGGAAAATCAATAGATTACATTTATTAGTGCATTGGGAAATCAAATAAATTTCAAAACTTAATAATAACAGTTCTGGTGATCACAGTAAAGAGAATGAGGAGGAGCTGCAGATAAAAAAGGGCTTTTACCCCTATTCACATATTATCTTACCCGTCATTTAACCCAGAAATTAATTGAATTGTTTCTCGTCAATAAATTTAATTTTCTTCTAAACATTTTTAATTAAAATAGTCAGGAAAATATATTTACTAATACGAAACAAATTGAAAGTATTACATATTTGTATTTTGCAGTGTTTACATAAATATCTGTAGTGAAAATTAAAATGTTTAGTACGACTTTTATTTAACTGTTTACGTGGGATGTGGAAACACATTTGTTGCAGGCATGTTTATACTATGTTCATATTTTTCGCGGACAATTCAAAAAGTTAAATCATGACTTTTGTTTTCTTATGTTATCGACTTATAAAATATAAGCTCAATTTAATATTTATGAAATACGTAATATTGAAATAAAACTGTTGTTATTTTGAAAATATACTGGAGGAGCACAGACATACCTCTTCACAGAGAGCGAGCATCCGTCTTGTGGAAGATAGAGACTATATAAATATAAATAAATTAACCATTAGGATGAGCTCATGACGTTACGTATGTATGAATTTGATTTAAGTTAAATTCGTTTCACGCTTACATCATCAGTGACTTGATTAATCTTCATGTCTAACATCTCCGCCTCCGATTTCGGAGCGGGTGGCTCCAAAGGTGGTGGAGGCGGCATTTTCAACAGATATTTTGAGCTTCGAAAAGGTCACTAAACATAAATTCATCATTTCACATTAAAATATTGTTTAATTGTGTAAAAACATTCGCAGTTAGCTTCTAAGCAAACAGTTCGTTTAATTCAACTTTGTTTTCCAAGAGGATTGTTCCTATCAACATACAATTTCCTCAAATTTCCTTGTGCCCAACCAACGTCATTTTACAATACAGTAAGAGTCACTGCACTTTCTCTCTTTTCTCAATCATTTTCAAAAATAAAATAAAAACAATTTTTTAGAATTTCAAATTTTTTTCTTAAGTACGAACGTATTCATATTTTAATTTGTCAAGTTCACAAATGTAAGGTTTCAAAATTCCAGTACCAAAAAATTGATACAGAAATTGTATTGAAAGTAAATTAAAGTATTTATTAGGCCAAGGAAAGTTTATTGAGTGCATATTGTATATAATTTGTCTATTTAGCATTTAGCATGCATTGACCAGTTAAACTAATTAATTCTTTACAATATAACAATAAGCAACCTAATTACTAGTTAATTACTTTTCAGATAAAATGTTTCATTCATTTAGAATGCAATAATCTGATCTTTCAAGTGCATAGGTAATTTAGAGCCACGCCCTTGAAAAGCTAATGGTACGTATTTTACTTAAAGTGTTACTTGAAGTTTAGATTTTATTGCAATAAAAAGTGTCCAGCTCATATTGACTGTACTCATGATATAATTTAAGATCAAAAAGTTAAGCGTAGTTAAAAAATAAGTCAAACCAAGAATATTTGCTCCAAAGCGCTTTTTAAGTTGTCAAAGGTCTTTGTGTGCACAAAATCAGTGGAAGAACAAAAAAAATCCTTTTTGGAGGGTCAAACCCGAATATAAAATTTTTTGTACAATATTTTTCTCTCAACAAATATATAAGCAAATGCAAATTATTTGGAAATTATTTGTACATTTTTTTGGGGGGGGTTAGGATCCTGTCGGACATTTCAGTTGATCCGCCACTGTGCGAAAATGTTATAAATGACAAGAACAGCAACCATTGCATTAGAATTGAAAAAATTACATAATTACTATTCAATTCCTCACTTTCTGCATCTTTCAAAGGGAGAATATGTAGGCATAATTATGAAATTTCAAATTTTTAAAAAGAAATAGTTATATTCACAACTGAGATAGTCTGAGATGTGGTTCCCGAGTAAAAAGGGTGTGGATCTTCGATTGCGCTCCAAAAAGCTTCAATGTCATTTCAATCTATGCACTTATCGTTTTCGTGCTAAAAACTTTTAGCACGAATTTCTGAAGTGAGAGGGCGCAATTGTTCACTACGAAAAGCTTGCCAACCTTCACAAAGAGAGTCAATGCTTAACAATATTAAGCGTGACATTGCCATTGTCCATACATTACACAAAATGGCAATTCATGCAAATGTAAAAATTTAAATTCTAATGTAGTCGAAAATTTTTGTACAGGAAAATAAAAAGTGCAGAAATCAATCATTCAGAAATCATTACGCATTTTGCTTATTAAATTAAAACACATTTTACGTGTACAAAAAATTTAGATTTTTTTTTAAAAATTCGTATTAATTTTGTTAGCATTACCTTTTTTTATTGCACGAATAAGTGAATTAAGGCCTAATTTTCCGTTGCTTATTGCTTAATGAAAAGAGTTGAGGATTTTTCCTAAATGTTCTACTACGTATTTGGATTCAACTGTAGCTTTGTCCATGTGCGTTAACAAAAAACACATTATATGTAAACACTTGTCTTTAATTACGCTATTAATACAATTTATTGAGTTATAAATTTGCCACAAAGATTAATAAAAACGGAATAATTAATTTCACAATTTTCGAGCTTGAGATTCGATGTCTTTTATATAATTATGGAGACGACGAAAGACGGAGGAAAAAATTTCGTTTCAATGAAAGACGCTAGTGAACCACTGCAATGCAATGAAATACTGGGAGAAAGAACACGTAGCACCTCCCCTCCTGCCTTTGCTCGACTCAACTCGGTTTGCTCGCTTTCTCTCACTCTCTCTCTCTCTCTCGCCCTCTCCAACGTTCTCTCACACTCCTTTCCTTCGTTTATTTTTGCTGCATTCCATTTCATGTGTCTGGTCGTGTTCGAGAATGGGGCAAGGTCGCAGAATGTTGCATTGCATTTGTTTCGGACGGGATAGACTAGGCTTATAAGAGTTTCAGACTCTCGCTCGCTCTTTCTACACGGGTACTTTCTCCGTTCCTCCCGTCCATGGCTCAGCTCACACTCTATTAATGCTATTGTATTATTATACTCCCCGAGTTGGGCAAATATAGTAGCCAAAGTGCCAAATATTTGTGCTCAGCCCTGAAACCCTAATTTCCTATATTATATTCGTGTGTTACAGTGGATGCATTTATTTCTTATTTAAACACAAATTTTGTAGTACCCAACCGTATGCACTTTTCTATGCAGATGCTACCATAAATACATCCATTGCAATTTTTGGAAAATTTCTCCCTTAGATTCATATGCGAAAATTAGAAAAAGCAAAAACATATTTTAACATTTAAAATTGTCAGATTTCGTATTTGAATGAATGAGAGTATTTTGGGTGAACTTTTAAATTTCAGAATGTTAAGTATGAAGGCGTCTCTCAAACATCAGGAGGCTAATAAACTTTTCACCCTTTTAATTCATATAAACCTGCAGTGCTAAAATATTTCGATCATATTAATCTGAATATCTTGGAAGTGAACAATATTTTTCATTATAGAACTAGTAAATTTTGCCCAGCTGCGACTGAATATTTAGGGTGTATTGACCTGTGAACTCCCCCATCTCTATCGGTGCAATAACACTGGTCCAATAAATAAAATGTGACAGCTACTGTAGTTGGGCTCAGCGGTATTCCCTACGGCCGTCGCCCTGCTAAAATTATAATGACATGAAGTAACGGCACTTTATAAAGTGAAAATTAATTAATGTTAGGAATCCATTAATCTTCACAAGAAAGTAATTGGTAAAACATTAACATTCGATAGACGGCCCCAAATGAATCCATATAATTTAGGCACTTTTTATGGAATGGCCTACTAATCGATTTTAGGGTCTGATGCCCAAGCATGGCGGCTACTGCAGCAAAGTTGGGTAATCGATAATCTCGGAAACCTAGATTCGGCTACTGCAGTGTAATACTTAAGACTGGTAGGTTCTTCTTGTGCTCAGCCTTCTCTCTGTTCCTTTCCCTTTCTGTGTGGCTCCTCCACTTCGGCCCTCATTGCCAACAACGGACTGCTCGGATAAGGGCGACCGCCTTAACCAATGAACAATAGGAGAAATATAATATTTTCAGTTTTACAAGCGACTGCGTGACACGGAGCCAAAATATTTCCACAAAAAATAATCTATACAAACAAACAAATAACTTTATTCCGGAAAGAACGCAAATTATCCTTGAACAAAACGTTGAAAATCGTTCATTGACCTTGTCCAGAAATCTTTCTCTTGAGATCAGACTAATCCGCCGTAGACATTTCGGCATTCTCTAAATGCAATTAAAATTCCCTGAGGAATGTAAAATTTAATTGAAGTAGGAACGTTAAACTTTGTTCAATTTATCTAATCTTACTTTCATGAATTATTTTCTGTAGGAGGGAGATTCGGCTAACATTGTGCCATGCATGTAATATTATTGATTTGGCTTTTGAGAACAGTGGAGTGGACTTGAAAGCAAATCTGAGATTGTAGATTTGTAGATTCTGTGTGTGTGAAAGTTGTTTTTGTAGTGGTGAGGTGGAAGTACGACGGTGCAACTGTGTACTTTAGAGATGAGGATAGTATCGACCCTTTCTCAGCCAGCTAATAGAAGGATGACGGTGGACTGTGTGTGGGTGACACGCCACTGGCACGGAGCTGCTGAGCTTATCCAAAAGTGGATTGATATGCTCTGCTGCTCCTGCTAACCATTGTATAGTGTGGCCCCTGCTTGCACCGAAGTTATTAAACCACTCACCAGGAATGTGGACTGGATTTGCTTTGTGTGTTGGGGATGATGATGGTATCACAAGTGTGGGAGTGGAAAAGTCAAGGCCTTGACCAACATTCGACAGAGCACGCAAAAATCTTGCTCCTTTGTGAAAGGAATGTGGTTGCAAATCCTTTAAATGAAATATTATATAATGGTGGTTAGTTTTACTAATTATTGTGATTTCCAAAGCTGTGGCTTCAATTTTTCCTTTCATATTTTTAGTAGGATAGTTTTAAATGGAAAAATTGTTTGTTCTTTGTTTTTAGATAACGAATGAACATTTGAAAAAATGCCATTCGAATTCGCCGTGCTAATTTTAATAATTTTTACAGATTTAATCGCTTAAGCTAATCCAATTCAACGCGAGTTGTTCTCTCACCAGATATAAGTTGCAAAGTACACTGCATTTTTTAGCTGCGGTCCCATTTACCACCCGGTGCAAATCTTCAAACTGAAACTGGTTTTAGATCAAACTGATAATTGGGGTGGCACCGTCTTTATAGAACCGAAAAATACGGCTTTGTATGCACCCGAAGAAACATAGTCATGTTAACAAGAATTAAGGACCATCTAAATATTTTGGGTGCACTTGTAGAACTTTTTATTGAACAGAAGACAAAACAATTATTCAGACGGTTACAAATTCTTTTCTTGTACTATGACATTTCTGACATTCGAAAAATAGTCGACCTCTTCACACTTTTAGTACTTACTTTACTAGTATACTTACTAGTACGGTGCCTTTACTCTGTTTCAGTTTACAGTTCGTAGACTCAATATTTCTGTCGGATGAATGTTTTGTATTAACATGGTTGTTGAATGGTGTGCAGTAAGGATCATCACGGTTCTAGCATATGTATACTTACAGATTTAGCAAGCTTTGTTAGGTGCGATCAGAGTGCTAAACCACTTTTCGCCTTATTCTGCACTGTTGTTTTGAATAGGTTGTGGTGAGTTACCATGCGAGTTTGATAATTCCAACTACAAGAGTAGAAATATGGAAACAAGAATTCAAATTAGAATTGGGATATTTCCTATGCTTTAACAAAGGCGAAGGAAATCCCGTGGATTTTCTAGGAATATCTTCTATCTAATCAGAATTTTTGGAGATGAAAATACAAAGTAGTACAGATATCAGCGCCACGCATTTGTCGTAATCTCTTGACATCGATAGTAATTAATTATTTGCTACCATCAAGAGAGAAAAAAAACTGACGTTAAATACCCTCTTGACTATTTTTGTAGTCCTGCTTGCTTGATACGAATAAACTCTTCAGGAGGACGTTTTTTTTAATTTATAAGGTTGTTAGATAGCTACTCTTCAATTAATACACTTGGATGATTATTAGATGGCAAATAATATGGATACCGTATGTCGGATAACATCCACTTAACGGATATCGGATAACTTCCACGTGCCCTCCGCTCACAAGGGTAAGTTCTGATAACAAGATATATTTGAAATTCACAGCGGTTCCTGGAAAGATGTTTGGGTGTCTCAGGTTTAACTAAAAGCAAATATTGAAGCACGGAAGCCAAACTTCCTTCTGTATGCTACTACTGCTAAGGACTGTTTGTCTGAAATAAATTAGAGCCGTTACATCTGACGTCACCTCGAATGCGACCATGTAATGTATAGATAGTTTTATTTAGCAAATGCATCGTATTTATTACACATACAATTTAATATGTAATAGCAATTTTCCAATCCATATTACGCGAAATTCTTCTATTTACTTTGCTATGTTAGTATTGTGTGCGAAAATAATATCACGATTATTAATTCACTTTTTGCCCAGCTAATTCCGTTTTTGTTTACTTTTTGTTTTCCTCTAAGAGAATGTAGTGATTATTCGAAATATGCACTCCTCCTCGCAAAGGAGGAGTGCATAAATGGATAGAGCAACGGTGACTGAAATAATTACAGTTCTGCGGACAATTTGACATTCATTGGATCAAAGTAAGGAATCAATAATTAAAGAAACATACTATTTATCAGGAACCCTTTGGACATCCATTCAAAAGGACTGCCTTAAAATGGCGTTCTTGGGATACGCATTGAAACCGTCACGAAATCACTGAATCGTGTACCCTGCATTCATATTTGTCTTCGACTTGCGAATAATGAATACTTCTCGATCATTGGGATTGGGTTTGTTTGAAATTTTGGGGACACGTTGATTGTTTGAATATTCGATGACTTTCTCCTGCACGATTTTCTTGTCAATTTTTGCCATTTTCTTTGCCGGAACTCGGTTTTCAACAAACCCCCGTTTGAAAATGAAATGGTAAAATATTTCGAGAACACTGACGAAACTAAACCCGAGAAATAGTCCCAACAGGCCACCTAAATCATGAAAGGGCAATTAATTTCATTGAGAAATACAATAAGAGAATAAAAGTGATTTCCCCACGCAGACAGAATAAGTGCATGTGTCAGCGTTGCAATATGCGACGCCGCCAGATGTGCGACATCGGAAATTATTGTGTGAAATATCTCCTGAACAACTCAATGGATTTTCATGAAATGTATTTCATTGGATGCAGAATTAAATTCTCTACAATATAAGCGTATTTAATACTGGTAAAGTCCATTATATAGTTATATAGCTAAGTTTTACTATAACTCTATGTATTTGGCCAACATTTCATATGGATTATCACTTTTGCTTTCTACCAATCTATCCATCTTATACAGAATTTAATTCTGCGTTCAATGATATAAAATTCAAAGTTATCCATTGATCCGGATTATGCTAGTGAATTTCGCACTCCCAGTCAGGCCAGCAGCTCAACTGGCGGCGTCGCACTAGGAGACGCTGACACATGTTCTCTGTGTGTAACTGCTTCGTTTTGGTTTTACCTGCGTTCGCTGATATGAAAATGCATAACAAATCAATTAGTTACTTATTAGTTAGTTAGTATTTAAGTTATACTTTTATCGATTGAATTGTAGATTTAGTCTAGATAACTTTTATTTTTTACCCAAGAGTGTATCCAAATCGTAGAGATGTTGTCTCACTTTTGAGTAAACGGAATGTGAGCCAAAATAAATATGGATGATGGACACATTCTGGCCAGTCCTGAATCACAAAAAAAAAATTCGAATGGAAACACCCATAACTTCTAATTCTGCTTTTATTCAGGGCGACAACCTACCACGTTGCGTTTATTTTGCCTTGATTTTTCTTCCAATAGGGCAGCATGGGGTGAGATGTTTTCCCGGAAACATAATTTATTTGCGTGCAACTGGGAATACAGCCTGCGCATTGGATGTTCAAGCTGTATGTGTGTAGCACACCTTGGAAAGAAAATACAGCTTATTATGTATTACTATTTATAATAATTTATTAATATTTTTAGCATCAGCATCGACAGATTTCTTGTTTAAATAGGAGTGTTATTTTTAGGAATGTTTCATGTCACGTCAGGTACTGTGAACTGTACTACAAATTAAAGCAAATCATTCTTAATTATGAGTATCTGTAATTACGTGATATATTACGAAAGCAAAAATCACTTTTGTCACCACAGAGTTTGTAATCATGCTGTCCTGTAAAGATAGTATCATAAATAAATTAAATTTCGGAAACAGTTTTTACGCAACAATTAATTGCTCACTGACTTGGCATGTAATGTTGCACGCAGTTGCATCTGGCAAATGTCAGATTTGATATGCATTCATCCTAAATCAAAATTTCAATTATTTCATTGTTTTGTTATTCCATTATATAATTAATACATATATTTAAAGTATATCAAAAGACACTTTACAATGCAATTTCGAAAGCTGTAACGGTTGTAATACTTCAATGGAAATTCCCCTTCAAAATAGCAGTGCCTTTTACGCTGTTAGAAATCGATCCCAAAACATTGTAAGTGCAACCAATTAATAACCAAGCCGAATGATCATTCAGCATTATAATATCAATTTTGAATTCCAGTATTAGCACGGAAATCGTATAATACATGGTTAAATCGGTTTTGAAATGGTAGAATTAGATTAAAGATAATTGTAATTGATTTTACCACAGGGACCTCACGAATATTTGTATTTGCCATTGTAATTTCTGGTCGAATATCCAAAAAGGATTCCGTGTCCGGAGAAATTGCAATACCGAATTCAGTAACTTTTGGAAAATCAACCGGAGATCCAATGAGCAACTGAAAGAAATTAGGCGACAATGACGAATGACATAATATGGAATTTAATCTTTCTTAGATGGGAATGTTACTCGAAATCCCATTGAGTCCTGTGATGGACAGGAAATTTCGTTTAGTTCCGGATTAACTAGAATCGACAGTCCCGCTTTCATTCCGGCCTTTTTTTGGTGATATGGTCCAGAATCGTCCCCACTAATTATATCATCATCCAAATTCCAATCCTTCCACCGATCCAACATCTGCGACGACTCTTGATAAGCCCGATTAAATCGTCCACTAATTGACAGGAATATTACAATTAATCTAATTATTAGGACATGGCATACAAAAGTTGAACATTTTGTGCTTTATTTTCTCGTACACATTCTTCTTCAAAAGTGACAGTGGCATCAAATTGAATGAACAGCAATATCCATAATCAGTGATAATTTCATGGAATATATCCGAACAATTAATTTCCGCATCTCTCCAAGAACACAGTAAAATCATCTGCTCACAGGACTGAAGGCCCTGAAAGAATAAAGAGCGTTTCTATTTTCTAAATAAATTGATTCAAAATGTGGTGTCCATGAAAATAGATTAATTATTACGTGCAACCTCCTAGAGATTAATTTAAAATTGTCTAACTGATTGTATAAATACTTTTTGCAATATTTTGGATCCATGGTATAAATCCAAAGAATATTTTTCGTCATAATCTTCATAGAAGGGTGAATCGTTTAGTTGTGGGAAGAGGCTAGCTGCTCCCCAAGAGAAATTTAAACCACGGCTGAAGCTTTCTAATGATTTGCAAATATGGCAAATCAAATGCAGGTCTTTCAAAGCTTTTTGACAAATCGACGTTACATTTTCACACGAGCGGTAGTGTCTATAACAATCATTTTAATGTTGATTAATTTTATTTAGTATATGAAAAAGTGGATACAATTAAATATTCAATTAGATTTGGTACTTTAAAGTTTTTTCGAAAACAGAGTTGCGAAAGTTGTTCACATTGCAGATGGTAATGGCCGGGAAAGGCACCTTGTCCAGTGTGACTGCGAAGGGATGGTAGCTCACAATTAGTGACTGGTTCCAATACTTTCTGACTTCATCACCCACTTTATATATGGAAACTGTTGCAAGAAGGGCCACAATAATGATCCAAAATATTCTTAAAAGAAATATTTGTCAAATATTAAATCAAATCTCGAATTTTGAGATGGGAGTATTTATAGTGATCGTTGCTCACCTTGCGGCCAAATGACTATTTAGGTATCCAATGTATTTCATTGCATGAAATGAGGAATCTCGCATAAATAGGAGAAGGGTGTTGTCGGTTTTTGGCTTCCATTGGTACCACGGTCTACTTCCTTCACTTCTATCTATAGGCTCCATAGTTTCACCTAGAATTGTGTTCAATTTTCTGATGCAAACCGTTTTATTTCTGAAACACTTTACACATTCTTTCTTTTCTTTCTTTAGTATTTGTTTGGAATATTTTGCTACTAAGAGTGTAATAGCCTTGCTGTACCAATAATGGGCAAATTATTGATAAAGCAAAACAGCAGCAACATAGTTACATACTTAGTGATGTTTGTTTTTATCACGACCCTGTGTAAACAAAGGAGCTATCCGGAATCCGTAGCTCTGCATGCTCATGGAATATTACAACGTATAGACAAATATTATACACGAACAATTTTCAAAGGTTTCTCAAATATTAATTACCAATCGATTCGTAAGGATTTTCTCCGTGTAAAAATGTAAGGGATCGATTTGAGCAAAGTGGGTTGGAAAATATAACACATAAGCTGTAATTTTCAGTTCTTAAAGTTTTACTAAAGTACTTTTTCGGTTTTGGCAAACTTTCTAAATGCATTTCTGGTCTTAATTAGGCGTATTTCCTGTACGGCTATATTTGATAGAAACCACCAGCATATAAAATTTGAGTTTAACTGGATTGACAATATGAAGTGATAATTTCACCCTGATTATTATTATGCCTTCGTAATAATGTACCTGAAAAAATGTTATTACCTATGTGAAATGTGGAAACATTAAAATGACGACAATTCATTTTCTTATTACAGCTGTCCCAATAGAATGTGAATACAAAAATTATTTTTTTAAAATTTATTGTGAGCATTCCATGTGCTTGTAAGTAGCAATGGATAGGAAATTATATACAAGTGGCATAACATATATATGAAATCTGCTATTTTACTTTAATTCTAATTACAATTACCATTGCCAACTTTTGCTTAGCCCAACCAAATTATCTGTTATTAAATAGTTAATAATGTAAGCTGAAACCATTCACAATTATAGAGTCAGTACATGGCGTAATTATTTATTCATGCTTGATTGTAATTTGTAGCTTAATTTGCAATTATAAGGTATGTTTGGATTACCTACAGGTGAATACAGCAAGAGGATGATAAAATGAAGTACACTTCAGTTTACTACACCTACAAATACAATTCGTAGTTCTAACTGCAAAGTTCATCTGGTCAGTGACAAATGTCGGTGCAAACTGTGCGTGCAAAAATTGTGGGACTATAATTAATTAATTGGTGAACACACAGTCATCGATTTCCTTCAGAAAAAACTGACTGCTACAAAGATAATTCAAAAAATTGCTTTATCCGTGTACCAGGCATTCATGTATTTCTTCGATGTAGGAATGGTGAATATTTCACGATCTTCCAGATTCAGTTTTGTTTGCAATATTGCGGACCTGTTGATTATTGAAATATCTGCAGACTTCCTCCAGGATAATTTCCTTTTCATTTTTTGCCACTTCTCCACAATAATGTGTTGCCCCATCTCGGTTTTAACAAACACAAATTTGAAAATGAAATGGTAAAATATTTCCAGGACACTGACAAAACTAAACCCAAGGAATAATCCCAAAAGGCCACCTACATAATAGAAGAGCGTGTAAGTTAACTTAATACTTACAAAATTATCTACATTTGTTAGCATAATGTAATGTTTTTATATTTACCTGTATCGGCTGTAAAAATAAAAGCAAAAAAATGCAAAATTATTCCATTAAATTTCTCATTGGGACTGTCCATAAATTATTAGGGAATGCAATCCCGGTTTTGGGTTAACAATTACCGAAAAATTATGTTTATTACAGTAGGTAATTATTTGCGTTGACGATTTAAATATTGGAATGGACACTCCCGTAATCGGAGTCTCTTTCCTCCTAGTATCTCATCCTAACCCCGTAACTCACAACGGGGAGTTACGGACCCACTATCGTTATCTTATACACTAAAATGTATGCAATATTTTCATTTATAATCACATTCAAACTGCAAAGTTCGGGTAAGATAATACAAAAGTAAATGTATTTGCAAGTTATTAATGTAATTATTAGCACTTAATCACATTAATTTTAACATTTACCGGTTTACTGGAGCTGAATGACCGAAATTACCAATTACCTGCTGCAAACCCCTTCGGTATTGCATTCCCTATAATTTATAGGGATAATACAAATGCAAATTCATTTATAGGCTATAAATGACCTCAGCACTTATTACTCCAACAATCAACAAAAAAGTGCTTCCCTTTAGGGGATTTAAATATTGGAGTTAATCTGAATAACAACAATAAGCAATCTCATTGGCATTGTTTACTCTTTTGAAGAAATTTGAAGTAAATAAACTGTACATCACAACTCCTTGTTTTGTACGAAAGTGGACTTATTAACTCATAAATAGATAAATATGTACGATTTCAAAAAATACCCAAGAGTGTATCCGTATCGTAGAGTCGTTGTCTCACCCTCGAGTAAACTGAATCTGAACCGAAATATATATGAACGATAGACGTGTGATGACCATCCCTGAATCATTAGAAAATTCTTTGGACCATGCTTTAAGTTTGTTCCGTGAAACATTTGAATGAGAAATTACCATTTTGCGTTTGTGCCGTTCTTCCTCCAAATATGATGCCGCATGGGCTGGGACGTAAATCCGTAAGAATATTTTATTTGTGTACAACTGGGAATACATTGTGAACACACTTTTTTCATGCTGCTCTTGTGTATATGTTCTGGAAAACAAACAATTGGATTTTGCATTACCAAATTATAAATACAAGACCAAGAAATCATTACAAATGCAAACAAACAAAGCACATAAGAAAATATTGAATATTGTCTAGTAGGCAGGTATCTATTGCTGCGCGCAGATATACAATGAGCTGGTAAACAGTGCGTGCATAGACATTGCGCATATAAGCAGTGAGGGATCCAGGGGTTGCAAAAAACCCCTACCCATGTTTTTTGGGGGTTTGGGTTTTTTTTGAGCTTTACCCCAATTAATATGGTAAAGTTCCTAAAGCGAACTACTAAAGTTATTTGGATTACGCATTAGTAAACAAAATTATATTCACTAACATAATGTTTCGTTTATTTTAATGTTTCTCCACATGTAAATCAACATTAAATGTAAAACTGCTGGGGTCAGACACGTAAATATAAATTGCGATATAAGCGCGTTGGAAGCCAAGTGTTCGCAGGATTCACTGATTGTGAGAGAAAGTGCAAGCGTACATTATGTGAACTACTGCGCCGTCGCGTGGGCAGACGGGCATCTGGACAGACAGACCCTACTTAATAAAAGAATACTACGCAGCATACAGAATGCAGTTTATTTAAGCATATTTGGTGTGGCTAACGTGGTGCATCATAACTAGCTTGCATTTCAAATCGTGCTCCATCTATCAGATCCTTTCAAATCATTCTGTTTACTTGATACACCCTTGAAACAACCTCTATCCTGTTTGTCACCACAGAGTAGTTTTTGGTCATCCCCTGTTAGAATATTGGGTCACTGTAAACCAGTGGTTGCACGATGGGGTGGTGGTGGCCGCACTGCACCCCAAAT
>JABASC010001752.1:0-21193 GCA_019776185.1 Plutomurus gul | reverse complement strand
GTATTGTGAAAATGAGCATTTCATTTCACTCAGAGATTTTCACGCAGCCTGTGCACCGAAATTTTCCACGCAGATTTCGTCGTCGTGGAATTCTTAACCTGAGTACTAAGCTTTAAACGTAAAACAAATCGGAATAATTTAGCTCCTTTTCGGAACACAGATTTTTTTTATAGGTAATCAGAATAAAGAATGATCAGTTCTTACGGTTAAACTACACCTCTCTTCAGTCAGGGTTAAAATTTTCCCACTTCAGTACAATTTCCAATGGGAATTCTCGAAAAAGTTTGAAATTTTCCTGTTGGGAAAAAGAAAGAATTCCCAGTAAAATCCCATTTTCCAGTTTATTTTAAGTAAAAAATTCTCAATGAAATTTTTCATTTCCCGTTTATTATGCGCCCCCTACTTTTAACTTTTCCTTAAAAACCCTTGATTTCCACAGTTCCCTAATGGGGCCCACAATAAAAGTGTCAGTCGCATCACCTTACATGGTACAGGCTACACAAATGTATGTGTACCCTTACTACTTGGAAACGCACACGTCTCTCTCAACAAATAATAACAACACTCAGATCTTGTATTACAGGTGGTTGATTGTTGCACGTTTTGTTACAGTATTATAAACGCATCATATTTCATTCATTTAGATCTTATCTATTCACATTCCTATACACTTTCCTTCCATCTTTTCCCTCCCTTCTTTTATTGCTCTCACTCTCGTTGTAAATCCATAGTTGCAATTTGCCATCAGTCAGAATTCACATTTGGTACGCTGCAATTGCAAGTTTATGGCTAGGGATCCCCCAAAAGCAGAGCAACAGCAAGCACTTCTCTCACGGCTGATGAACATTTGCAAATTTTTGGCATTCAGTGGAGACTGTTATCCTATTATGTACTACGGCATACACAAAATCCCAAAAATTGGATTCTGACATCGATAGGAAGCTGCTGTTACCCGGCGGACCATAAAGTGAGAAGAAAAATGCCGAGCACCCACTCTCTCCCGTGTCCGCCTCCTTCACGTGCTACACAAAAGTTAAAGTACAGACCGCCATAGAGTAATACTCTTTGGCAATACCTAGCCACACTATAATATTCTGTGACAGAACGCAGATAGTACGCAAAAGTTCATATCATTCACGAATTTCACGAACAGAGGATGTATGGGCAAAAAAGAGATGCCCACGCTGATATCCGACGGCCACCACCACTCAGACAGAAGTCAGAGTTTTTTACCTGGACAAAATGTATAGCTAATAGGTACTTTTATCATTATTATTATTCCTCACTCGACGAGAATAACAACTTTCATACACACGTAGTGAAATTCAGGAAAGAATGCTTTTCCACAGTTGGCAATGTAAGATAATTTATAATGAAGCCACTAATGACGCTTTTTCCTCTGCCCCTATAATAGAGTACTTAATGTATTGATGAACAAGTGCGATAAAAGTGCGGAAAACGTTGAACTCGTTATGCTCAAGAGTACTCTCTTCACAAAGATGAGGCTTATGGATATTGCCAAGAGAATTTTTTTACAAAGTCATTAATAAATTGAGGTTTGGCCAACTTGTATTGTTCAACTAGTCAGTGACTACTGTCCAAAATGGCCGTGTCCAAAAATGAAAAGTGTCCGGCAACAGTACGTGGTGGAGAGTATTTTCAAAATGATATAAATGTCCAAAATTGAATTTATTATTTTAATAACAATTGTGGTGCCAATTTTTCAAAGAGCTGACGTGGGAAATTATAAAAATTGAATTTGGACAGGCCGTTTTGAACATTTATGGACGACTGTCAAAATATCATGATATTTATTGTTCTCTGGGAACATGATGTTTGATGTTTCTAAGTGGTGGTGGTTGTTGTGGGATGTCCGAGTCAGCTCTCCGTGTAATGCTTTATTTTTACCATGTACATACATATGTGCGTCGCTCTTCGATTAATACATAGAGCCGAGCATTGCTTGTTATATCAGAGTGTGAGCATTTATGGTTCCTGTACAGCAAGTACCTATATACATGATGTATATTATTGTGTATCGTGTATATATCATGTCGTAATGTGTAATAGGGCTTTTATCTTTTCCCAAACACCAGCAGAAGCCACCAAAGCGGAAACTCTTCATTTCGGTGTTTGAATCGTAGCAGCTAATTAATTTCAGGTACTGCAGCATCTGAATGTGAACGTATGAATGTATTGTATATCACACACATACTAAAATTATTATCTTCTTTAGATACATTTTGTTAACATAGTATATATTTAATATAAATTATCTATTTAAATTTAACGTAAACAACTATTGTACGTGTCCACAAATAAATATCTAAATAGATCGTGAACTGGAACAAAGAAATTGCTTACTTTTCGCAATAAAATTAATTATATATTCTTCTATAAAAAAGATATTCAAAGTTGAATTAGTATTAAAATGTATGAGGTATCTTTCCGCCTACTAAAAACTTAATTAGGTTACATATTGTACATTAATTAAATGCCAAACTTTCGACAACCATTTCCATCTTTATCAATTAAGGTCTCTAGAAATAATAAAGTGAATTAGTCGATACCCTTCCCCTTTTGCTTATTTAATAGGAATGTTTCTAACTGCCAATGGAAACTATTTCACGTTTACAAATACAGTTTTTTGAACATTGCGACGAATGAAGGTAGAATTTTACCACTCATTACCAATTTACGACTACGACTACTATTCGACTTTTAGCACATGGAATTGAATTGAGCACAAACGTTTGTTGCATGCATTATAAATTATAATTGGTAGGGAACGATGCGTGCATTGATTGGTTGATTGGTTCCGGTTCTTCTGAAATGTGAAAAGGCAGAACAATTAATGATGATAACACAGGGTGACTCATTTAAACACATACTCAACTAATATGATATTTCATAATTAAGCTTATAATACTACACATCTTTACAGGGTGAATACCTCCACATACATTTGCTACAAATGTTTGTAATATGTATAATGTTGACAAAGAGACTGCCTTATTTTAATGATATAGCGAGTATTTTTATATACTACGTGATGTGTAAATGATTTCCATAAATATGATTAAGGATTTTTAGGAGATTCATTCGTGTATTGGATACTTAGATATGTTTGCAGCCGATGCATCTACATTTTTAACGAATTGATTAATCTTAATGACCTTTCTTATATACTATGTGAATTATTTCTATAAAGATTGGTGATTATCATTGTGGAGACCTAGATTTATTCTTCTATCGACTAATCAAATTAAATAAATAATTTCTTGTTCAATATGATTTCTTTTACAAGCATATTTAGAGCAAAATCAGTCAATAAGTATAGTGTGTATGTATTATGTATGTAATATAACTTCGTACCATGCAATTCTGCGAAATAGTGGTATACACTTTTCCATTCCAAAATGGAATTAATTTTTATTTTCCTTTATTCTAACAATAAGTTATGCACGGTCTTTGGTGTGCATATATAGGTACAAAGCATATTTGAATTTTCTTTGCAGGAATCTTGAATCGAATTCAATGGTTCAGCTACTCTCGAAGTTTTAATGTGATTGTGGCGAACATCCGCCACTTATTGTTAGTTGTTTGTTGCTCATCCCTTTTAGTATGACGGTGTACCTTCTTTTCGTTTCTCCTGTGGGGTGCTCAGTTTAGACTGGTCAAAAAACCTTGATCAGAACGTGTTACTGGTTTAGGTCATTTCCCAGAAATTCGGGGTCACAAAAGGTCATATCTCTCGTGACAAGACTATCGGTTACTGAGATTTGTGAATGAATGAAAAAAAAAAGATTTTTTGCCCCTGTGAATCATTAGGTTTTCTTCCAGGTTGAAAATATTGTTGTTGATACCTAATTGTAATCTTGCATAGCTTCCTCTGATATGTAACTTCAGCAAAGTAGTTTTTGGATTTTTTAGTTGTAGGAGAATCTGCTGCAGGATTTCTTAATTTTAGAACATAAGATAATTATTTAGCTTCGTCTCAGGAATACTGTATCACTTTATCATTTGTAATATCTTCGATATCTTTATAAATGAATTGCTCCAAACCCCTCAATAATCTCCTGTCTGAAGCATTGCATTCTGCAGAAATGATTAATATTGATGTGGATAGATGCATACATATAACGTCGAAATGAATACTTCGGGCACCATAAACCCTAATTATTAAGCAATAAAATCGTTCAATCGTAAACTACTGAAGGTGCATTTGAGAGGAAGCTATATATACAAGATAGATTATAATTTATCAACGTAATGTATAATATTTCTAACCTGGAAGAACACCTAATGGCTATTAATCACTCCATCTTCACAGAAGCAAAAAAATATGAAAATTCAAAGAGTAAGTTTGACGAGCTGAAAAAATACACTCTTCGATGGACTTTCTCATCCAACACCAAGAAGAGCACACGTCCAAATTTTATTATTCATAAAGCTAAATACCTATGTACAATTACAAAAAAAAATCTTAAGTTTTTCGTTAAAAAACTACGAAATCGAGTCTTGGAACGATAGAGCTATAAACATTTGTTAACCCGAACATTATCGCTGTTCTACAAGAGAACAATTTTTCTAGTTAAATAAATATCACGTATCATTTTGAGGTAGGCAAATATCTTATCAAGAGGACTCAGATTAAGACTACCGTTGTATAGGAGCTTGGTTTTAATAAAATAAATTGTTACGCCACTGATTAAATATATACGTACATATGTATTGTGGGATAATAATCTTAGGAAAAGTACATACATAAACTCCGTAGACAAAAAAATGCCCCCCTGATGTAGACAAGTGTAGACATTGAGTGACCCCACCACCTCCCCATGTAGAGAAACCAATTTTTTACAGTGTTCAAAAATTTATTAGTTACCTTATGAAAACAGGGAAAGTGAAGACTTCAATTAAATATTTTACTTGTATCAGGTTGGTAATCAGTTTAAATGTCATCCTCAAAATGGATTTAGACCACATGGTTTTCGATGGTTTGCATCGCATCACAGATTCAAGCGAATTATTTCTTTCAATTTTTAAATTGTTTATAAAATCGCAAAAAAGAGTCTGCATGGACATCATAGTACACCCTCCTCCCGATTGCAGACATCCGTCGGTATCCCCTCTAATTTATCTACGTAGTTTATGCACCCCATCACAGATTCAAGCGAACTCTTTCTTTCTTACTTTTTAAATTGTTTATAAAATCGCAACAAAGAGTGTGGACAAAACAGTACACCCTCCTCCCAATTGCAGACATCCGTCGGCATCTTCGGTATCCCCTCTAATTTATCTACGTAGTTTATGCACCCTCCCTTAGTATGTGTGTGATATTCAATAAACAGTCATATTCATGTTGTAGTAGTACTTGAAATTAATTACTTGGCTGCAACGATTCAAAGACCGAATTGAAGAGTTTCCGCCTCGGTGGCTTCTGCTGGTATTTAGGAAAAGATAATAAGCGCTATTACATATTACGACATTAAAGACACGACTTGTAACATGGTTTACATAGGTACATGCTAACACAGACAAGTACACAAAGCACTAGTGCATTAATCGGCGATGGGGGTGGCCTTGGACTGCGTACAAAAGTTGTTTACATTAAATTCTTTCTCGCCTATAAGCCGTGAAAAGAAATAATAGAATAGAAGATAGCAGTTGGGCGGACATTAAGTTTTGAAATTATACGCTGTGTGCTTTGGAGACAGAATTGGCATTGCGATGAGAAAAGTGGTTTTATTTTTCTCCCATCCACCAATATGAGAGCGATACTGATCTGTGTATAATTAATGAGATTCGATCCGTGTACGTCTGCTGCTGTGTTTGTAGGTGAACTACCGATATGAACCCACGAGAACATCGATTGCCACCTCGCCATAAAAATCAATCAATATCCACTCTACGCATTTGTTCTCTCTCTCTCACTCCTATAAACAATAATTAATCTATTTTATCAACACAATCAAAGCGGAGGTAGTAATAATGTATTATACTATATCGATATTGCTAAATGCTCTTAGATAAAGGTTAATGCTGCTGGATTGTGGGTGCAGAAAGAAAGACGGACGCTTTTATGCAATTGCATAAAAGCAAATAGCGAAGTTAATTATTATAATTTCAATGAAAATTCGGGTAGCCTCTAGGAGTAATACCCCCCAGGATTGAATTTTATTTTTGAATTTGCTCTATGCATTCCAATGTATTTTACCCCACCAAGATTGGATCCACCAAAATGGTGAATTGGTATAATAACGTGGCGAAATGGTGAAAAAAAATACTCATAAATTGGCGAAATTATAACTATGTATAAGGTTATGTTATAAGGCCTGTGTTAATTGTAAGTTTTACCGTTTCGTCAACAACATTTCTCCCAATTTTGCAAAAAAAACACGGAAATAGGTGAAAATCAACATTAACCGATTAACCCTACCCCATCCATGATACAAATGCTCCAAGAGTAGTGGTTACGCCGCTGTTAAATTAACAGCGGCTTAGTAAACATAAAAGTCATCAAACGAAGAAATGAAGATGCATAGAAATCTATAGAAATCTATGCAATTATAATTGTAGTATCTTCTGTAAAGGTTTACTGAATTCTCTGGGTCGTAGTTAAATATAAGTAGTAAAGTTTAATAATTAAAATAGTCATTTTTCCTTCCAATGCAAGGGACAATAATAGTCTCGTATTTAATATTTATTTACACGCTCATGCTCTTTGTTTGCACACAGTATTTAAGATACCTCCAGGGACAATATAGCTATTAATGCATTTTAGTAGAGAATCTAATATTCTTACTAAAAAGCATTTTGTTTTAATGACAAGGTAATCAAGTCCACGACCTAATTATGTCTCTTTCACTCATTCGATTTAGCTCTACAATTGCATGCAAATTGTAAACTCTTTGAATAAAACATGGATAGCTTTCAAAATATCTGAAAATCGTCATTTGTGTACAGCTCTTCAGACTAAGAATACCGGTATTATGATCTTCCCCTCCAGAAAAAGTAGACAATTTTATAATAAATTATGGTGGACAAATATTTTAACAGTGTCCAAAATGTCACTCCAATGTTCAACTGTATATTATATTTATATTCCTAGGTTCCAAAACTCCAAAATGAGGCCTATCTTTATTTTCTGCAACATATACATACATAAATAGTTACCATCAGAATTGATTCAATACTCTTCAAACCTGATTTTAATATTTGAAAATTGCCACCATTTAAGTAATTTTTCCAAAAACTTGGAAACATTTAGTCTTAATTGAAGAAATTTGGCGGCCCCAAAGCCTGGCTCCCCACCAAGCGGGTCCTGCCCTTTAGAGATCAACCTTATTCGGGGCCGAAAAATGGTCTATAGGTATTTACAACTAAACCGTAAGCCGTAGGGTCGATTATAAAGACAGAAAGCCAGATACAGGCCAATGAAAAAAGTTAAAAGGGCCGCACGGACGGACAAAGCTGTTGGCCAAAAGGACCAATATGTAGTAAAAACTCTAAGATAGTCTCAAATGCAGTCAAGGTAAATAATTTCCGATTTTTTCTGAAATAAATAAAAATCTGTGAATTTGCCCAATTTTGCCCAAAGTGCTAAACGAGTGACCATACAAATAATTATTAAACTATAGTAGCAGTAGCAGTATCTGCGAGTAGTGTAAATAAATTGCCATTTTTAAGCCTATATGCTTGTTTTATATTTACTGAACAGAACGCGTATTTGTACAATCGGTTGAACGCTTACTTATTCTAATAGTATGGGTGGACAATTTGATAGAATCTTAGTACGAATACATATTGTCCTGCCCTTTTGTATTCATTGCTTTGTGTTCGGTTAATGTTTTGTACTTTTAGTTGTAGTAGTATTGTACATCTTGTACAGACTGTTCCGTACAACAAAGCCTAAGTAAGAACAAAGACATTATATATTATGCATATGCCAGTATATATATGTATACCTTCAGTATTACTTCAGTTATAGTGTTAGAGAGAATGGCCTAGAGCCACGCCACGACGACGACTTTCCTTTGAGAGGAGAATTCCTTTTGCTTTTCTCTTGTTGACTTCAATTGACTTTTTGTCTCTTTGGAGAAAACAAATGTCGATATAACAGCGAGGAGGAAATCGGCTGTTTTGTGAGAAGTCGACAGAAGAGGAGGGCTTTTCGCCTTGGCCCACATTTCCACAAAATCAAAATAAACCCGAATGACAAGACAGGAAGGAATCAACCTAGTTGCACTACCAGCTCTCAATACATGCCAATCACTTCGGGCCACCAAGCAAAAAACCTAGTAGGAAAGAAAAGACGTGAAAAGTGAACACGAACCGAACTGACGAACTGTTGGCCCAGTACACTCAATCGCTGAGACGTTCTTATTGGCATTGGGCATACGAATATTAAGTACCTATTATTCATTTTTGCTAAAAGAAGAAAAAGCGCAAGACCCACTACCTAACATACATAGATTTGCTTTAAAGAGAAAATTATTCATGAATTTGACTGTAAACGAACTGCCTTCTGCTTGTTACTTTGCATGTACTTCCATTAAATCAATTGTAAAATTTGAATATTTCTCTGATAAGTCATTTTAAATGCAATAAATCAATACCTTATAGTCGAAATAAAGAATATTATGACCACAATTTTCAGTATAAAAGAGAAAAAAATTGGTATGCACTTCCAACCAATAAAAGCATTTTTTTTCTTTAACAAATAGCTTTTCTGTAGTTTAAGGAACGTTTTCCTGTGGGACCAAGTTAAGAAAAATATCGTGCGTCGTGCAAAACAGCGATAGAGTGAATTACGTTAATGGTTTTTATTGTTGAATATTATTTCCTGATAAGAGAGAAAAATATTCGAAAAATATTCGAAATTTGACTGCATTTGGGTTTCTCCGTGCGCATTCGCTAAAAATATGAATTAAAGTGAACTTATTACAGCAACAGCAAACAATGGTACGTGAACTCATAGAGAGAGCTTGGTGTGAACAAGAGCTCACTGACGTTGCTGGAGTGTGACAAGAAAGTAAAGTCTTTAGAAACAATTTGATTGAAAGTAAATAGTACGGGAGCCACTTTGAATATTATTCTGTCGCACCGTTCCAACAAAACAGTGTTTGTCGTAGTGCATAGAACGTAAAAGCAATTCGCTAACAAGAAAGTGTTCTATCGTTTTAAACGGCATCGTTTGCCTTGCTTTGACTTTAGGGAAAGTTCTCACGCCATTATTCCTACATAAGGACATCTATCTTTCACACTGCATCATTTCCTACCTTCTCAACTATCTCAACTTAATTTGTTTTTTAAAGTGCCACAACGTCGCCGATACATAAAATTGCTCCAATTTGATTTGCTGCAAGTATGAGGACTGAGGACTCCTAAAGGGTTGTTCCCCAAATATAGGAACACTGCTAAAGGTTGTTAGGTTGGCCCACTAGTAGAGAGACACTGCTAAATTTTTGTTATAAGGGGTGTACTGCTGATAAAGGGACACTTTTTATTTTTGTAAGGACACAAACATAAATTTTTTGTTCTAGCTATTTATGAGGCACTTCTAGAGTTTGCAGATCTGAACACAGTTGCCACTTGGAAGGGTTCTGTGAACTACTATTACATTAATTATTCTATTGTGCAGCACAAGCACTATCGGATTATATGGAGAGCAGTATACTGGAGAGAGTGTTCAATATCAGTGAGTGATTGCATTATAACATACAGTCATGCATTATCTGTCTTATTGTGTTCGCGTTGACAGTGCTGATTGAGGAACGAAGAAGTAACGAATGCTTCTTCTTCGTGTGCAGTGCACATGGAAAAATTCTACTGTACGTAAAATTTGTAATGTGACTGTCCTGGTAAAGAAACCAAATGCCAGTGGCTGACAACTGTCAATGTGTATATATACACACTTGCATCGGTTCACTACCTATACATACGCCGTACTATGAAATACTACAGACATAATAATATTTTGCCGAACAAAAGTGCCTGCGTGCTCAAAGCAGCTTTAGGATTCCGCCTGCTAGGTACACGCGCAAATTCACTGGAAAATGTGATACTACAATAAAAGACAACAGAATTATTTCTCATCATTCACTTTGCACTACCAAATTTGGAGTACAACATTCTCTGTCGAAATTATCCGTACTACGAATAAAAGAAGATTCAGTGGACAATATTGTATTGGAATGCAGAATTTTAATTCATAGAAATAACGTATAATATTCATAGAATTTTGGTGAAAGTTGGTGAAAGTAACAGATTCACTCAAAATTCCTTTATGAATTCAAGCATACATATATACCTTGAAAATTTTCCTACAACTGTAAGTTCTTGGTTTGTGGTCCGTGTGTTTCCAAAGTGTTCTGTGATAAAAATTAATAAATAATCGGGTGAAAGCAGACAAATTAAAGCATTGTTAGGAAGTTTGGGTGAATTAAAAGACAAGCGCTGTCATGAAAGAATGAAGTGAGAAAATGGGATGTGAACAAAGCTCCGAGACCAAATCCACAAGTCCACGTTGGTCTTCAAAAGTTCTGCCCGGAAATGCAGAGGTATTAAACCTTCCATAACTGTTTACAAACATTTAAAAAATTCCAAAATAAAATTACGGATACCAAATTACAATTTTTAAAATCCAAGATTACAGTTTCTGAAAATTACGAATACGCTGTTACCACAAAAGTAATTTGATTACACGTAATCGGGTTACACAAATTCCATACTTGGAAAAGTATGATTACTTTTTTTCCACGTGTTTGATTATAAACCACAATTGTAATAGAATTCTGCAATTTGAATGCTTTATTCATAATTACATACAACCGTGCATTTAGAATCATTCACATTGAATTTTTATTTTTTATACACAAAAATGGAATTAGTCCGAAAATCGGAGAAGTATTGAAATTGAGAATTATAGCGAAATGGGATTCTTATGATATATATCATAGAGTCATAATGTTGGATTTAGTAGAGGAGGAGGAGGGACAATATTCAATGACCCAATAGGGTTTATAATGAATGTAGATTGATTGGATGCGACATCATTATTGTACATTGTTAATGGCGGATAGATTACAAAATGCACAAGTATTTTTCATTGCCGTTAAGTACTATTAGACATGAAGGAATTCTATCACATTCAATATTCCAACACAACTTGGCACTTTAAGAATTTTCTAATTTATTTCGCTGCTGCGTGAAATGATAATTGACAGCTGAATGTAATTAAATATTTTGATGTCCAGTTTTACTATCCCTGAAGAAGTTGTAACTTTTTCGAACTTAAAGTTCGACTACTTTTTTATAAGCAGCATGTATATGTTTTGTAAATGTTTCAAGAATACACAATGAATATTTTGCTACCTTTTACTTTTAATTAATTGCACGAAGGAACATGTAAGGGAGAATGGAACGGTCAGAGTTTTGACTTGTGGTTTGGTGGTAATCTACGTGCTAATATTGATTTGAAAAGATACGATGATGTAATAAAAATGTTCGAGAGTTTATTTATCAAGTTTTCAGTAATATTGTTAGTAGAAAATAGTTGAGGCACTTCCATCCTGGTATTTTATTTATGATCGAGTAATTTATGAGTGCACTACGATGTCCTCTGCACTCATAAATTACTCGATCATAAATATTGTTAGTGTTAGAGTAGGAGCTTAGAAACACCGCCAAGGGTTGGTCAAAACACGCAGTTGTACCCAAACCCTTTATTTTAAGAGATTGAACCTAAATACATGAAAATATTTAACTTGGTCAAGACCCAGCACACAATATAAAGGTCCCACCTGGAATAAATATCAAATAAAGGGCTCATCCTTTGCATAAATTTATATTATATATAGTTGTATATAGTCAGTCGCAGCTATCGCTCTGCTGTCTGCCACAGTATATGTAAATCATTCTATTGTATTATTAGTGCATTTGGTATCTTTTGTAGTATATATATAGTTACGTCTGACTGAATTGACAAGTACAGAGATCAATAAATATTTTGATGGGCAGTCGGATAAAATGTCCACGAAAAATGTCAAATGTCTTATTTTATATTTCTACAAGAATCCCAACATTTGTTGCCAATTTTTAACCTTTATATGAATCTATTTTTGGACATTTTAAAGTATTTTCGAGACTGTCATTTTGGATAGTAATCACCGGCTAAGGGAACTCGTATCCACAAAAGTGTCTACATTGATCGAATTTTCTTACCACCGCATCTCTCCTCACTCAGCAGGAAAAAGTGGCATTTTATGTTTTTGAGGGTAAAATCCGTTTCTGCTGTCAATGCAAGTCACTTCCAATGTGTCTCACGCAAAATACAGTCAGGGTTCCACGTACACTGAAGATCACTTAAGCGGGACACGAAGGGACCGTCATTTTTCCTCCCACTTAAAGGGTCTCCCACTTAAACAAAATGCTTGGAGAGAGATAAATCATTTAATCGCCTTTTTTGCAACCAATATTTTAGACATTTTGGTGTTGCCTCGGCTTATTCTTCTTCACAAATGCATGTAAATGTAGTGAGTGCACGTCAGCAGACCCTTTCTTATCTGATATCTGTGAAGTGCATTCACCTTTTCAATCATATGCATTTACATATGTACTAAGAATAGGCTAAACACTCAAATCGAGCGATATTCCCACTTATACACTACAAAATGACCAAAAATGCACAAAGTGTCCCACTTAAAGGACCGTCCCGCTATACGGGTTCCCACTTTAACGAATTTAGTTCCTATCTTGTAACACATACATAGACCAACCAAGAACCACATACCCAGATATTCCCCTTACAAAGATCCCGCTTAAGTGGTCTTCAGTGTAATATAATATTTCTTTGCAAATCGACTTTTGCATAATAATATGCAGTTTAAGTGGTCGCAGAGTGCGGTGTAGTAGTGCGCATAATAATATTGGTTGTAGGTAGCCTGAACAAACATCAACATCGCATCAAATTCATACAATTTGGCGAGAAGGACGGAGAAAATATGTATGAATGGTATAATATAAGCATGGTATTTGCGCCAGCAGGCTAGATAAAGCTTCAACAGTTATGAGTGACAGTAGAGACAGGCTGATTTCCAATGCTGATGGATATAAGGAATTGATTGGAGTGGACTCCAGCTTCTCCAGCCACGATTTACAGGGTTTCCAGTGGGAGAATCACAGGTGGGAGAAACACAATTATAATCATGTTCACTCACATCTTTACGGAATCCTGGGCTACTAATTCAATTAGTCTGCAAAGGTCCAGGCTCCAACATCGGTTCCTATATTCGTTTGCAAAAAGAAATTTGTCTAATATTAGCAGTCCTTATCATCGTCTTCTGTGTCAGATTGAGTTGGCCACGTGCTGATAATATCCATGAGTACAGTGTCATCTGTAAAGGGCTTATATACACAAAGTTCATATATATTTTATCTGTGATGGTGAAGAAATGGTAAGGATTGCTCGGATTTTCCTGTAATGGACTCTATAGTAATAATGCTGTTTCTGGGGTTTATATATGCAAATACTTACATATAGACACCACACGTTGCTTCCCTTTGGTAGCTATCTCCCCTCAACACACATGTTCGTAGTCGTAGTTTCCCGAGACACAGATATTAGAGAAATATGAGAATGTGCATACCTATTTATTTCCGTTTCCAGAATGGATGGGAGAAATAGATTCCAAGGGGGAATTAGGAAACCCTGACGATTATTGTTCCATGCAGGAGCTGTTAGTAGAAACGTAGACATTTTAATAAGCGATTTATAGATAACTTCTTGGATAATGTAGCTAATGAGAGCCAATCAAATCTTAGATTGTAAATAATTGCTGCATCCATTTGGGCTCTATTTTTATGACAGTCTTGCTACTGTCACCACGTTCACAGTTCCTTTACCCGCACGACCTACATAAGTACACCCGCTGTACAAGACATGCATGTCGACTAATGAATAATTCTTATTGAAATGCTACAGTGAAAATAATACTTTGTATACACTACCAAAGTTTTATATAGTTGATACGTTGGTTGACAATACAGAAAAAGCCTTTAATATATCTGGCATAGATCGTCACTAATTGAAGTGTGCGAGTAGATGACAAGTGTTGTAGCAACATGATTCATGAGCCAAAGCGACAGCCTAAAAATTCAAGTATACATATTAAGCTTTATTCCTACAATGTCCGCTGCTCGACTTGTAATGCTTCAAACTTTAAAATGACGATAATTAAAATTTTCACTCAATCGTGAAATAGGATACACATATTAAGTACAAGGTTAAAACAATTTTGAAAGTATGCATGCAATTTCTTGAAATGGAAGCTTTCATAGAGAAAAAGTCAAAAATTGGGTAATGCAACAATATAGAGTATTCCGGCACAACGGAAGGAGTCAAACCTGTCATTACTTAATGGCAAATTTTTAACTGTACATTGACAGATTGAACATGTCGAATTGAATGTTAAATCTGTATTATATAAGGATGAGATGAGTATCTGTCTTGTTGCAGAAGTGTAAACCCCACACCCAACTCTACTCAGCCGTACGTAATTAATATAAGAACCTACATCAACATATATTATATTATGTATAAGATTCACACATAAATTAATTATATGGGCAATAAATTTTCACACTTTCCTCAGGAGAGCTTGTGAGTGAGTGGAACTATGGAACGCTGTAGCTGCTGAGTGCTCTTGCGGTGGTGTTTAGGAAGCTCGTAATAGACTAATTAGCTTTTATAAAGGATTGAATATTGTTACCTATGTATATAGATCGATGGAGAATACAGGAAAGAGTACAACAATTCGTACCAGGACGTGCTCGACGGACAGGTGAGTGAGTATTGATCTCGTCCTTTTCTTCTTATTATTACTTGCAATCTATTTTCTGCCCACGCTTTCTTCAATTCCTTCGCTGTGAATATTATTATCCTTTCGTGTGTCTGTTGATTCAACGGAAAATTCACAACAAAGATTGGAGTCTATCATCTTTGTCCAAACTGTCCTTTTGTATCTCACCATTCTTTATTATATATTATTATGTAGGACACGAGCAAACAAATCGTTCTTCTGGGTACGCAAAATTAAACTTCGGTGTGTAACACTTTTTTGGCAGTGACATTATTCTCCATGTTGTATACTGGGCGCGCGGTCATGTTCATTTTAAGTCACTCATTTATTACTATTATCATTACGCTGCTTGTTCAGATTGCATTTATCGTCACGAGCAAAAGTATTCGACTCTATTTAAGGAGAAAAACCTAATTGTTTTCAATATTTGGGGCAAAACACAAACATATTGTGAAAAAATTGATTTACATTCGATAAATCAATAAAATCTTGGATTTCTGAACAGTCAAAGCCAAACAATATTTAAAGAATTGATTTTATAAATTCATAGTATTTAAAGCTAATTAAAATAATTTTAAAAATTGATCGTTGTGTTTTGTTTTTTGTCTAATCTTTTCTCTAAATGCACTGAATTTGTAGAGAAAGATGACTCTTGTGGATCCTGCGGTAGCTGACGAATTACTACAACAATATATTAAATCGGAGGAGAAAATCAATCGACTTGAGAGAGGTGATCCCCTCACGACCTTCTACATTAAAAAGTCGCACCTGGAAAGTGTGGAGGAGGCGATACAAGACCAACAAGAGAGAATTGAAGCTACCAAGAAAACGTAAGTTTGGTCGTTTCTCATATTTTGTATGCTGTATGTGTGTGCGAGGCAGCGCAAATATAAATTAGAATGATTGAGATTTACAATAATTCTTTTTGAGAGAATATTTGAAATTGGTTAGCCATAAAAATGGCTGCTTATTCTGCAAAAAAGTCCGCCTGTGTTTTTATGAATGATATACAGCGTCATATACCAAAGTTCCAATTCTACTACGTTAGTCACAGCACCATTTCTATTGTCTTTGTTCTGTCAATGGTTTAGCGGCATAAGGAATAAGGATACAAAAATTGCGTATTATTAAATACTTACATTGTGTTTTTCTAATGGATCTTATTAATATTTTCGTGCAGTGAAGGAGACAAGGAGCGCACGGGAATCTCAACTGTGAAGGATATTCTGATGGAAATCGGTGATAAGAAACCTACAAAAGAGGAACAGGAACACTTAGCTGGAATCAATAAAATGGTAAACAAAGATTTGGCTGTTCGTTTTTAAAGACCCAATATTCAAGCACTTCCTTGAAAGTTGTCGTATTTAGCACATGTTCCGATAGCGACAAATTATCATGAGAAGACAAAATGATCGTATGTGACTATAATTTTAATTCTTATTCCACGGGGTGCATTTCGCAATCCATACATTTTTTTTCAGCTGGGATGCTATAAGTAATTAGCTTACTGGGTCGACTGGGTGGCCCATGTAGGGTCATTCTAGAGCAATACCATTGAAAAATGAGTAAGGAAGCGTGCACACCTTTTTGTACGCACCAGTCGAATTTAGCAATACCTACTTGCTACTGCTTAAAAGTATAGATTTGATCTAGAGAGAGCCTTTTTTGAAATTTTGGTCTCCACCTCAAAAGAAAGATAACTCTGTATATACTATACAGTTTATTTTTGTGAGCTCGGTAAGAGACTGAATTTAGCGAAAAATTCATGTTGTGTTGTAAAGGAAAGTGCCTCAACCTAAAGACGGGATTACAAAAACATCGTTAATTGTTGCAGGAAATCGCATTGACAGAATTGGAAATGCTTCACCAGGAGAAAGCGATGACCGGGAGTGATATTGATGACATTCAGCAAATAATTGCGGAACTAAAGGATGAATACGAATTGCAGGATGCTGTATTAGGTAGGTATAAATATCTTCTACATCAGTAGTCGGTGGTAGCTCCAACCCCCACAATCAGACTGCTAGCGTTATTTTAAGTTACATTCGTGCATTGTATACTTTACCTATAGATAGATAGGTACTATTAATTTGTGAGAGATGTTATGATGTTTGTGTGAACGTAAGGGGCTCTGCACAACGGGCATTAGGGGACCACGATATAAGATGGAAGTATCCAAAATACATATATATCTTGGATGTTTTGGGTATCTTACTTACCCTTTTTGTCCTGTAAGCTCTAGAAATGTATTTTGTATCTTTGGAATTTAAAAAATGTCTTCTGCTCTATTGTATCTTGTATCTTAAAACGAAAGTATTGATGAAGAAGATTAAGTATCTTAGGAAGCATCTTAAGAAAATAAGTCTCTTAAAAAGTATCTTGTATGTATAATAGTATCTAGAGGTAATAAAATCCTTGAGAATTATCTTGTATCTGATATGTTGAGGAAATGAAAATCTGAAAAAGTATCTTGTATCTAGAATCTTGAAGGGAAAGAATCTTAAGAAATATCTGGTATCTTGAGGGTTTGCATGTATCTTCTATCTATATTATCTTTAGAAATCTTTAGATTTTACCTTTAGAAATGTATCTTCTATCTATCTTGGAACAAAGTACATCAGAGTACCAAAATAGATGTAAACGACACCATATACCTGAATAAATAGAAAATCCCGGAAAGATCCACGTTTTACTTGAAATTGACAAACCAGAGAGGTCAAGATCCTTTTTTTCGGAAAAAATGGTCAAAAAGTGTATCTTGACCTTTCTGGTTTGTCAATTTTCAAGTTAAACGTGGACCTTGCAGGGATTTCCTAGTACCTCAGGTATGATCCGAATGGATGACACCCCAAATGGCGGCTAAAGTTCAATACTTTAATTACTCTAAACTCAAGATACTGTATCTTGAAGAAGTATCTTGGTCATATATGCAATTTGATAATATTGTAAACTACTGTACATTAAATGATTCAAATTCTTCTTCAGAGCAATTATCGCTGGGAAATCTATCTGCAGAGGAAACACAATTGCAGAAGGAGTTGGGCGAATGGGAAGCAAAGAGAATACGTGTATCGGATATATTCGAACGTTGGAAGGAGGCTCGTGCACTTGTTGGAGAGGCTTGCAGACAATTTTCCCTGGCTCTTGACAAGTGGAAAAATATCAAAGATGACACGTGAGCGAGGCACTTTTACAAATACAAACACTTTATTACGATGATCAGTGGTGAGAAATACGTTTAAATGCTTTGTTTTGAATTACCCTTTATAGCCCCCTCAATCAGTACCTCTACGGGGAAGAATTGAGGGACGATTTGGTTACAGCCTTACAATGTTTGACCAATTCTAAATTTTATATTAAGACTAACTTTCCCTACTGTTCCAAAGTGGAAATAGCTATACTAGAAAAGGTAAGTCGTTTTGATTCACATTTACTTCATCCAATACAAGCACACTGCACTAGGAATTTTTGTGGTTTCTGTCAATCAATTGATGTGACCATGTGGAATATTTATGGAATAATTGAGCATTACTAAATGCGCACAAAAATTGGTAGTGGTTTCTAGGTGCATACAAGTGAAAATTAGCTATTCGGGCACAATTAATGTATTCGGATCCGAATATCCGAACATTATTCAGGAATATTCAGAAATATTTATTCAGATGTGTTCGGATATGTAGACCCATTCTAGAAAACAAAGTATAGGGTGTGTAATATGTATATTCCAGGGGTCCACAGCCCTCCACGGCAATCTATTACAAAATCCGGTTACACAGTATTGTAGAGAATGTTAATGAGAATCTAATGCAAATTTTCGCAGCTCTCTCATTGTATGGGGGCAGGAGATATTGCAATTTTAATATAAAAAGTCAGAAATATTGGGGGAAATTGCACTTGCATTGCCTTTAGCCTATCCAGAAATGATCTCAAAAGCTTTTCGAACAAGTCCATGTCATTTTCCATCTTCGTTAACACTCTTGTAAGAATTTCCTTGAGGTTGGCTGGTGTGACATTGTCTAAAGGGAAAAGTCGAATGATTTCTCCTTCGACCTTATCTTTCCTGATAGCACCCAAATTCTGCTTTTTATTAAGATCCTGTGAGTTTCCTATTCATTGAGTGTTGTCAAAGAAGTCAACGTCGTTGTCACGAAGGAGTTGATGAGATGAGAGCGCTTTCATGAAGGATGCTGTGTCGTGAAGGAATGTCACTTCTTCCCCGATTAAATTAGCCATATTTCTGACTTTTTATTTTAAAATCGTCATATCTCCTGTCCCATACCAAGGAGAGAGTTGCGAAAATATGCATTAGATGCGCATTAAGATTTTCTACAAAACTATCTTATTGGATTTTGTATGGGACTGCCCTGGAGGACTGTGGACACCTGGAATGTACATATTACACACCTCATATTCGGGAAGCCTATCGAATATTCGGGGCAACTGGATACAACTAGATGTAGGGCAATCGTGCAGAATAATTTTCAATCGAATTTATTGGTGGCAGAGATGTTTTTAATTTTGTTGTAAAACCTATGGGTAATTTCTGTCTTCAATTTTAGGCAATGACATACATGTTTATTGATATGAAAACTGATGAGAGACGCCTGCATGCTGAAGGGTGCTACACCGCTTTCCAAAAGAGAGCTGTCGCTCTGTATGCTTGGATGGACATGGTATAAATTTTCGGTTTCTGCATATTGTCAGTTATGGGAAAATAGTTTGAGTTTAAATAATTGTGTGATAATTGTGTCTACACACAACTTGTAGACAATACAGGCAATTATCGACATGGATATGAAGACGGCAACGAGTGAAATTAACGAAAGAATAAAGAAATTACGCGATATACGAAAAACCTATTTCCAACAGCATTTTCCAACGGTGGCTTGGCGAGAAGTGGAATTGCTGCCAACAGAGCCCTCTGCCTCTTATTCCCTGTCCGACCCAGAATCAGAAACAACACTTAAGGAACTAGATATATCTCAACTAGCCCCTTTGCCGACACGAGACGAAATTTACGGGAAGCCTGCAGGGGTCATAGTTGAAGACTACAAGTCCAGACTCAGAGATTCAATCATATTAAACCACGAGCGGAAAAAATCAGTCGATAAAAACATCGATGATATCATTAGTTCGAGAAGACATTCGTTGTCGGAGCTAAATATGATCGAAGAGGACACTCACGGCTTAACCTGAGGAGAATCACGGTGAATCTCTCTTTTTGTGCCTCCTAGTTATTCCATGCACACGCACAATAATTCCACACTTTAACGTTATAAAAAAACAGGAATTCGTTAGTTAAATGTTGAACGTGCAAATTAAAGATTTTATTGCACCGAAAAGAAACAAAGTTAAAATAATATTTATAGTAGGATGATTACAGCTTAAAGTTGAAGTATTGTTCACAGGAAAAATATTTTGACTAAATATGTAATATTATATGATACATTAAAACATCACAGTTTCTTTTATTATATTATGGTAGGCACTTGTAAATATAATGTATACCGCTCTTAGTTGCTACAATAATTGTGTTCTTGTTCCTCATTTAATATTAAATGAAGAACATTTTGTATCTATATACAAAGCACTGTTTTTCTTTAATTAAAATTTTCATTAAAATAATAAACAAATTCCACGCACAAAAATGCTCATTGGTCTAGACAGACACTCCGACGACGTTTATAAGCATCAATAATTAAAAATCGTACTTAAATAGTTCAACATTAAGTTGATATACCCCCGGAGAACATACAAGAGAAATGCTATATATTATGAGCAGGTTAAAGTCTTGGATTGCTTATAGGAAAACGGCAATGTGTGATGTAACTTCCGTAGTAGTAATACGACGCACATACAACTTTTTTTTAAACATGAAACGTAGTCATTTGTATATATAATCTATTAAATATTCCACGAAAATAGCACGCAACAACTGAACCGGACATACAGACAACATAACAAGCACACCCAGCAGGTACCTTTTATAAAATCGTCCGGATTGTGGTTGTTGTTGGCGAAGAATGGTGGTGGTTGTGGTTAGTAATAATATTAGTATAGAGTGGCACCCATATAGTAGTACAGTTCAAATGCTCACCACAGAAGCACTATACTAAATTATTAACACTTGATTGATTCACTTGGCTCATCAGTTATTATTGAGCGACTTGCTCAGGTCCATTTCTTCCATGGACCAACTACCATCGCCAGCAAATCTAAGAACGTGTGTATGATGCTTGAAAAGAGACGGTCGATGCGTTATCGTTAAAAGCGTTATTCCACTGGACGTGATTCTGAAAATGAGAGAAAAAATCATTTCCTTCAATTTT
>JABASC010001751.1:0-21204 GCA_019776185.1 Plutomurus gul | reverse complement strand
ACATATTTCACAATTTTTAGCACATATTTTGGACGTTTTCAGCACATATTTACATACATATTTCGGAGGTTTTTAGTAAATACATATCCGCACTCTGGTAATGAGTTAAGGCTTTCTAATCAATACCTAGGATTTGTATGTGGTAATAGTATAAATATTAACAACTGTCACACAGCTCCCTAATAATGTTGTCTCTCATATTTGATTAGCGTGTGAAAGAGTGGACACCCAGAAAAACGGCGGAGTGGATGGCGGCGATTGGTCTTTGGGAAATTGCTCACAATTTCTTGGACAATGAAATTTCTGGAGAGCAGCTATTGAATCTTAGTCCTCAACATCTGCAGGTTAGTGGTTTTACTCAGTTTTACTTATGCAGAATTTTAGTGATAGAATTGTAGTGCCGTGCTGCAATAAATTTAACAACATCTTCAAATTTAGTATGTATGTGGGAGTTACATGGCGCATTCACAACTCGTTTCAAATCCAATCCTACGTATCACAGTCTGCATTTAATGGTTTTAAGCAGACAACCAGACAACAAAAACTTACGTTAGTACTAGGGAAAACGTTGAGTAGGTCAAAGCATTCGAGGTCACTGAGAACCCTAGGTTGGTGGATGCGACGCTCACACTTTAATTGTCATCCATTCTGCATTTTTGGCACTATCTTGCAAATGGTGTTCATATTCACGAAGCAGATTCGACGCGCTGTGAATCCGGAGTACTGCATTTATTGTCCCGTAAAATTAAAATATGATGAGATTTCGAAGGTTGTGCATCATAAAAGTTTGGGTTGAGGCTGAAAGTACTCTTTAATGAAAAAACAGTTTTTTTTGGGTATCTCACTGTAGTCTAAGTCTGTTCATCAATATTGTTTAATAATATATATCTATATACCAGTTATTAACTACTACATGTGTGCTTCTTAAAAATATGCAAAAAAAGTTCAACCGTCTTAGGTTTAGTTTTGTGCTGCTATTTAAGAACAGAAATCGTACTTCCAAATGAATAAAAAAAACATGCTGACGTACATTCCAAGGTTTTTAATGCCATTTTATAGACATCGTATTTCGTGTATGGCCCGTGTTTATTTAGAGATCGGACCATTTCATTTCATTTTGCGATACTTTCATTTCATTTTTCAAATTTTCATTTCGTTATTTCCATTTATTAATTTTTTCATTTCATTTTTCAAAAAGAAATGGAATGAAATGAAATAAATGAATTTTTTTCATTTATTTATAAAAAATTCTACCAAATAAATAGAACAAAATCTAAAACATAATGTTTAAATCAAACTTGGAATCCAAAATTTAAATTTTTTCATTTATGTATATGAACGACGAAATTGCTCTTTGATTAGCTGGTGGTGTGAATAATTGTATACTGTAATTTGTCTTTATAGTTGTAACTATGTAGCACCACATTAAATGTGTTTAGTCAAGAAACGTTTGAAACTTAAGTAAAACATGGGGTTATTCATAAAGTACTAACGCTCCGAAGAGGAGTCTGAGATTGCATTACTTGGGTATACTATAACAAACTGTACTCGTCCCATGATCTGAAAATGCCATTTTAGCGTTATATGTACTTACCCCTAATGTGAAAATCTTAAGGACAGAAGTAAGTTTGCGATGGTAATCGAAAACAGAGACAATCATATCTCGATGCACCTATTAGTGAGCGGTTATAATGCACAAACTTGCTTTAGCAAATGCATTTATTTCATTTCATTTTGCTTATTTTCATTTCATTTCATTTTTCCAAATCTTCCATTTCATTTAATTTCGAAATATTTTCATTTCATTTTTTTTCGGTAAATGAAATGAAATGGCCCGATCTCTAGTAGTATTCCCTAATGTATTTCATTATTAGTCCTAGTTATTTCGTCGTACATACATTTGATAACGTCATTAATGAATATTCCCTAACATCTCCTATCGTTGCTTTTGAATAAGTTCTGATGCTTTCAAAAATCGTGTATTAGTTTCTCGTCAATATCTTTAGAAATAAGGTGCCAGATTTAGATTATGCTGACCTTAGCAGCTGTGAAGAATTTAATCATTGCTTTGGTACAACAAACGTAAGTAAGAGAAACTATTAATAGGGGTGCTTTCACTACTGCCTAACAATTCTTGGGCTATAGCAGTACAAAGTACAACCGAAGCATTATCGTTGTTCTAAACTTATCACAATTGCAGTTAACACACATTATATAAGTAGTGTATAAGTTCTCCTGAAGATTTTGTAGACATTATGGCTGGTTGGTGTGCGCGAAGGTCACACAGATAAAAGTCAATTATTTTGTAGATTCATTCCCATGTGAGCTCATCTAGAGTGACAGCTTGGACACTAAAAATGTCTCGAAGTTACTTCTAAATGCTACTTGACATTTTAATACATTATCATCCACTTTCTATGTGTACTACAAGGGTACTCGCACCCTTGCTTTTCCAATTTCTTTTTTCTTTTTCTAATCACACTTCCCATCATACCACATGCTTTCTGATCAATTGATTTTGTTTCAACAAACAAATACTGTAACGCTCTAAGGTTAGACTGGTTGACCCCAGAAATAGTTTAACCATGACGGATGACCAATACGAACATTTACTAGCACATTACCTTTTGCACTTTAATCTCCAAAGATACACGCTGACTAACATTTAAAAAATTTCTTTCTCTCGTGTTCCACATCCGTTGTGTTTAAAGCAGAAATATTTAGATAAGATAATTGCTTTCGATAGATTTTCCTTGTTTTCTTGTTTCATTAGTACTAATAAATATTTAACTACTTACTATCTAGCAAGTTTATTATGTGAAAATATTATAGGAGTGAATCATAATCCGTCTATTGAATGAATGAAAGTGCATAGAGTACTGAAATCCGATAATCTCTTATCTTAATGGACGGTAACATTGTTCGAGAAGGTCACCAATAGAGACTGGGACTGGAGCATCTCCTATTCATACATGTCGTAACTCTCGTAACTATGCTTTTGGGTTAGTGTATAAACTCCTAGTTAAACACATCTACTCTCGTTACAGTTTATCGTAAGTGGGAGGAAACACGATACGTCTTCTTGTGTCATTTTTATCTACCATACATTCCGAGGCTGGTTAGGCAAACAACCACAAAGCACACACTGACTGTATACTTTGATGTGCACAATTCTAGAATGTGGTGTGTGCAAACTCCAGCAAGCCCAAGCTCTCTACAGATATCTCTTACATCCTTCTAAATTATGCAAACTCTCGTTCCCTACTCTTTTCTGTGTGATTGCTTTGCAGTGGTTTACATCGGCAAAGCCTAGATTTTTACGGTTGAAGCCGATCGTAGATTTTCATTTGTGGAAATGACCTTGTAGTTTCTACATTCGCTGATGAGAACCTAGGATTGATTTATAGGAAAACTTTGACTAGATGAAAAATAGATACTAAATAATGATGTTTCCATATTCTGAAAGAAATGTAAAAATAGCTGTAGCGTGAGGATTCGTGTAGTTTGAACTTTTAAAATAATTCTGTCTGTAAATAACTTTATTAGCATAGCAAATTGTCAAATTCCAGTCGCAGGTGGTCCGGGCACATATAAATGTATGCATTCGTTCTAGAAGAACTATTAAAATTCCCTTCTTAAAATAAGGAAATGAGGGTCAAAAAACAAATATAAATATTATTTCCCGACTTGAGCCTTTATAATTATGTTCGTTAATGATCCCAAAAATATCTGGGATCATTAATTCGAGAACAGGTAATTTTCTAAGGAGATAACACATTTTATTTTTCCGCAGGTCATGAAACTTTAATTCTGACAAACGTAAACAACGGAGATGATACATTTGGCATTATTTGAAAGACTTTAATAACTTTGCTGACAGCAAGTTATTGACCGGAAGGAATTTGACGTTGAAGTTGGTTTACAAACCACTAGGTATCATGTGTATTTTAGTGTCGTACAAATACACTAAAATAAATAAGTTGGCAATGGTTTTCATGCAACTTGGCATGGAACAGCATTTCGTAGTACTACGTGCCACTACTTGTGTTCATTGGGAGAGAGTTTTTTTTGCTACGGATATAGCATAAAGCAAAGAAGCTTGACTAGATTGTTAATTTTCTCCTCGTGCGCCTTCGGTTTATTTTTGTACGGTTGGTGCCGGTATAAGTCAATAATGCAGATGTACGTAGTTTAAGAAAATCAAATGTACTATATATCGTAGCCAAAAATAATCAATATACATACATATGTACTTTTGTAGTAATAGGGAAACAAACAGTTGTGTACCAAACGGCTTGCGGATTCTTGGATGATAATTTTCCTTCCACTTGAAATAGATCTGCTTGCCTACTACACGCACGTACATTTTGAAAATGCAGAGTAAGTAGTGAAATAAAGAGCCCAATTTCGGTAATGGGTTCAAGGACTTTATTGTATTAATAATCTGACCATAGAATAAGATCCTGCTTTTCTGCAGAAAAGCAAGATCTTATTCTATGTAAGCCGACAAATATATTTTAAAAATTGCATTTACCCGAGACGATTAGCTCCCGTGATCCAATTAGTGGTTTATGTCTTGATTTTACTAACAATAAGCGTGTTTCAAAGAAGTTTTGTAGACGTTTAGTATCTTCGACGCGACACGATACGGATAATAAAAGCAAAACTTGTGGAAGGCACCGGGAACGTTTGTTATCTTTTGGTATTCCTCCTTTCATTTTATGTGATTCTGGATACCTTCAAGCATTAGTGTAATATGTAAAGTATACTAGATACCAATGAGTCTTGACTGATGTCTACAAACTCAGTATTCATATTTATGTTCTATTTCACACTAACTCCACTCAATTATATTAAAATTTGCTACGTTAGAGGACTTTATAGCAGAATTCCAATTGAGGTAAAGTAGATAAGTACGAACGTCTGGGGGTATGCTCAATAAATAATGATTTTCTTTGTATAGCAAACAGTCTTTGTTTTATAGTGTCGCCATCCATTTGGCGCCTGCATAAAATCACCGTCTCTGAGGAAGAGATTGCTATTGAAAATGACAATTGAGACGTGATCAGATCACTTTTAGACTGCAGGTGAGTCGCCAGAGACACACACAGAGAGAGATTATAAAAATGTAACAAAAGGTTCTTTTATACATAAATACTAATATTGAAGACAGAGGAATCAAACTATTCAATCGGTTTAAATTGATTTCATTGTAGTACAAATGAATATCAATCGGGTTTATAGCCAAGTGAAACAATGGATGATAAAACTCCAAAAATATAAACAAGACTCATTATATTCTAAACTAGATACTTATTCATTAAGTTTTGATCTCTTGGTTCAACAACCTTCTGTCACTGCTGCAGTTGGTTTGCATTCTTATGCAATGTTGACCTCCTATTGAATCACTGGAAATAAGTACACATTCCCATTACCCTTGTATGCATGCGCATGCGTTTAAAGCCCTCATTGTCAGATAGGTGTGGTCAAGGTACACTCTTCAAAATATGCACAGGGACAGTGGTAATTGGTTGGAATTTGTTTCAGCAATTGTAAATACCCTTTAAAATGTCTTTACTTCCATTGCTTAAATTGCTTTCATTTATGAATTCACAGTTTCACAAAGTATATCATCCAGATTATTGCTCGCCACATTCTTAATGAACACAGCTAGGAATAAATGCTTGAATTTAGATAAACACCAACGTGTTCAGTCTCAGTTCTCTCTTCAGAAAGAAATCTATTTCAATTTGCATTCCCAACCAAACCACATATAAATGTGTGTCCATTGTATAAGAAGTATAAATTGTAAATTTAGCACGCATCTCTTGGTTTTTAATTTAATATTTATCGTCCTATTTGATTCCGCAACCTGACTACTCATATGTGCTTCTACACTTTCTTCACCCGTTTAGGATGTATTGCTAATGCATATGTCCATGTCAATGGCTTCAAAAATTATAATGCAATTCGTATATACATACATTCAGCTCGTATATTTGACATTTGAAGCTTTTTTGGCACGAGACGAGATTGTTTTTCAATGGAACGTTTTGGTACGGCTCCAACATTTAGTTTCCGCAACGGAGAGCTTCTTTCCAGAGTAAAGATATTTATTAGCAAAGCAAAGGAAGGTTGTAGGCATTGAAAATAAAATGTGCATAGCACGTGTAGATGTGCTGTGCAATTGGACGGAACATGCTTGCTACTTATAATATATATTTAATAGTAAAACTAATACACTCGCCAAAAGTGAGCGTTCTGTTTAAGTTTCAAAAGTTTATCATGGATACGAACAAAACGCTATTAACTCAACTTAGTTAGCAATAGACATAAAACACGAATCGTGATGAGTAGGTAATAAAAACTCTTTCTTCAATAACTACAGCCTTTGAGTGGCTTATTTTTGAGATTCTAGAATAAGAGCGAATTACAACAAACAGCATTAATGACAGATTTTGGAGTCATATTACTCTCACGTCTACTACCTCAATAACATGACTCGTGTTCTCTTCCATACTTCTCCCAGTCATACACATGGACTCGCTGGCAAAGTCATATTACTAGGACACTACTCGTATATGTACTACATACACGGAGATATTGGCAGATGCATCACGTTCATTTTTACGAGTGTGTAGGTATCAAAATGGATTCTTCTACGTTCAATAATGACATTTCGGTTATATGCTAAAAGTGGCTGGTTAATGTTCTACATTAAAGTCATAAAATGATATCACGTCTGTACAATGTGATGTGACGAACAAAGAGACATTTTTTTTCTAGAAAGCATGCCGTCAGTTGTTGCAGAGTTCGGTGAAGGGTAGGCTGACACGAGCTGATTTTTGCTTAAGACTTGTTAATGCAAAGTTTGTCATTTGTGCCTTTAGTTCTCTCTTACCAGTAGGTGTAGTAGAAGTTTTTAATACGATTCCATCGGTACAGTTTCACTGGTGGTGTGTTCTGTCTGTGTTAAGTGTCGTCATTTCAATTGCTTATTTTAACATTGGTACGGTTTCACTCGTCCATCACACTTCCCGATCGTGTGTGTCTTTTTGTATACGTGGACACTGTCAACCGTATTCATGTTACTTTGTTCTCAGTCACAATTAGCTAGACTGCTGACTGTGATAGGAACTTCTGGAGCATCGTGGATTTGAATACAGTGGCCGTCGTAACTGTCTAAAAGGAAATTTATATCTATCTGAACGCGCTTCACTGTGAGCAGGGCAGACCTACGGTCGTTCTGTGCACCCAAACACGACCTTCTATTAGATTCTACATTATACCTTTGTGCAATATCTGATAAGGGGTGTAACACTAACGTTTGTTTTCCATTACATTTGTGTATTATTATTAGTTCTTATACATCTTATTAACTTAAAGTACGTAAGTAGACTTAGGTTGGGAAGCATTCGGTGCATGTATACAATTAGATAGAGATAAAAATTTCCATCTATAACTTCTACACTTGAATATTTTATGAATCCAAGTGGTCTTAAGTTAAAGTCGTTTTATTGTTGCTCGTTGTACTGATTCTATGTGTTTGTGTGTCTAAAAGTAGTTGAGAAATAAAGTGGGTAAGGTATGTGCATATCAGCAGGAAAGCTCAATCAGTCAACTTTATTAAAACACAACCTTTCTTCAGAATCCTTGAACGTTGGATATTCGAATTTGACGTGCAATTTAAATTACAACTGGACTTGACTTGCCGCTAGTAAAAGGCAGTTGTAAAAAAGTATATCCTTTTGACGGATATCATTTCTTATTGATACGATTTTGTGCAGTGCAGTGATGCACAACTTGACGACAAAAGTGCCTGTGCAAAGCAAAATATCCTAAAGTGTAATCAAGGGAACCCTTCATTTCCTCTTTCCAAAGTCGTACCTGTGCACTGAACTACTAAAAGTACAATAAATGTGCCATTGTCATCTATTTGTGTTGTATGTAGTGGCCAAGTATCGAAAGACTATTAACAGATAATAAAAGTTTGTCGCCGGAAGCTGAGGCTATCAGAAATAGAGAGACTGAAATTAAATTTGTATCTATTTTTACTGAATAAGAAATCTATTGTGCCGCACCGATCCTGATATGCTCTGATAAATATTTAAGTCGGTAAAATAGTTTTTAGATTATTGGACAAAGCAGCAGGTTTACAGAGGGTGGAAATGCTTTGTATTTGTGTATGTAGATTTGCTTGACAAGAGGATAGAGATTAGAACACTGAAATAATTAGCAACCCTTAGAACATTTCCCTTTCGTTGTCCAACCATAAAAGTCTCCGAGACTGGAGTCTTCGCATTCATTCATTGTGAACGACTCGTTGTGTGACTTCTTGTGTGCGACGTTTGTCTGTGGATTATTCTAGTCTCATTCAGTTTGTGCTACCACCGTCAACCGATCTCTGTCTTTCCATAATCAAGTGTACATACTTTGCCATACATAAAAGGCAAAACGTTAAAATTCCTGTGACCACCCTAAAAAATAAAATGAAGCTGCGAGAACGCTTACAGAGGTTTTTTAGATTCAGATCTCATTTCGGCTACTCTGCATTGGTCGGGTCCGGGTCACGGACTGAAAACTATTATGCAAGTAGTATCAACAGTCTTCCAAATCCAAATACTTTAAGAGCCTCTTCGGCTATTTCCGTTCATGAAAATAGCATCCGAAGGTCTCGTAGACGAACTAACAGTTTAAGTGAGCAGAACCTTAGCACCATGGAGTTGGTAAGCCTTTCAATCTAAATAATTAAATACTAGGTAATAATTATAAAATTGATTTTGCATATTTAGTGTTTTGCAAATGGATGATGAAACTCTGGTACTAGGAACTTGTAGCGAATAACGACTTTAATTGACTAGGCATTGCTAATTGTTTTCCAGGCTCATTTTTCTTCAGCAGGTTGTTCTTATTTAGATGTGATGTGACTGACATTTGACAATTTGTAATGTAAAGTTGAAAGTGTGCTCAATCAGTCATCAGCATTCCATTCTTGTGTATCATCTTTTTCACCAAGCATGTCAACGGCAATGGCCTTTGCATAAAATCTGTTTTACACAATAGTTAGTGGTTGCAAGTGCTAGACGAGTGTTAATCCAACAATTGAAAATGTTAACAATCATTCATAGCAATTTATTCATGAAAATTTCTACCTTTGCACTTTCCATCTAAATTATATATATATATATATGTGTATATATATGTATGTAATCTGGACTGGATCATCAATATACTATATACTATTGTCATCAATCATTTATGTATAATGTATTATGTATTGCTTTGGCTGAATTACATCATGTCTGTGACATATATGTAAAATAGGTACCTGTAAAATTTATATGGCTATACATTCTATCTGTATTTTACGGTATTACAGAATAGATTCACATGTCAAGTAGGGTAAGTTGGGTAAAACAGGTGGTCTCACGTGTGTGTGTGACTACTTTTGCGGTCGGTAGTTAGTATGCCTGAAAATAATGCAGACACACAATCAGAGGACTCAGACTGTATGGTTTCGCAACGCAAGTGCTGGTGCAAATTATTAAGGTTGGGGTGACTGCTTCTAAAATTACGTGTTCGTGTCAGTTTTAATTGACGGAGATCACATTTTCTCCACATGCTACATACATAAAGCACGTTACTCGTACGTCTATAGGCATAAATGGGAGCACACTTATGGATGTTTTTCGCTTGCCGTACTGTTCACGGATAAAAAGTTGGGTGAGTCATCTAAATATTATATGCACAGATTAAATCCGAAGCCGATTTCTTAGAACAGTAGTTTGCCCCTACTCAATATTCCCCAAGTTGTTCAAATGGTTATTTATGACTACGACAATGAACATGCTGTCTACATATGTATTTTGAGTAGGTTCTCTGTCAATTTTTTGCAATATATTTTGTAGGAGTGCACGAGCACCAGTGGCAACGGTTTAACCAATTTAGTTATTCGATGGTAAGCGTTCTGTTCACACTGTTGAAAATGTGTTGCCTGTTTCACATTCAAAGATTTTTTCACTTCATCCCCTGCAAATGGAAGCGTGTATGTAATCTTTCATTTGTCATACAAATATTTTCCTCGTTTTCATTTGTCGCTATAAGCATTTCAATTATATTTAGTTTTAGACTACGAGCACATTATGGTGAGATAAATTTAGTGTTTTTCTAGATTACTGCATGCTTAATTGGGTACGACAGAAACTGTAACGCGAAGGACTGTAAATTGTGAGTTTACGTTGTTGATGGTGCTTACAAGGGACCAAAGATTCCAGATCCTCCCGAATTCCTTTCAACAAAGACAAAAACCTATTTGGTTTGTGCTTACATGTCAGCCCAGAGAATGTACACTAAAAGTAATTGTGAGGTTTATCACTTCTACATTGGGGTATGTGTTGAGCTCATTTTCAGCGTGATATATTTACTGTAATGCAAAGCTCGGAATGCGTATTATCTCATTTGAAGTCGATAAAAGTTCTTGAAGTAAATATTTAGGGAATTCATACTTTAATTGATAGTATGCAGGCTGTTTCGTTTGAATATGTTTATTCGGATTTCAAAGGTCACCAGGGAAAAAATGAATCGCATTTTGCTGCATTGAATATTAACTGATATCGATTATTTAACCATTTGGTTGGTTCGTGTTATTTTTCATATGTAAGCAATAAGCAATGCAATGCATAAATTCGGGTTTTAAAACATATCTAACAAACAACAATTCGATTCAGTTTCACAAGGCAGCAAACAATTGTTAGTTAGTCTACTTTCCGATCCCACCTCTAAGGTATACGCTAACAGAATCCAGTTTAAAGTAAATTGTCTATTTATATTTAAGCTGTACTATTTACATACATCTGCTGTAGCAGGGATTGACATTTGAATGTCAAAGACACTACACTAGTACTATCATTACATAACAGCATGTTCATGGAATTCCCTTTTGACTGTGTACAATTAGAAAGAGTTCATGCACATGTGTTTCCGTACACCGCACACATTCACTAACAATACGCATCCACGTGCCGTGTGTATGTAAGTGACCCGTGAAGGACCTTTGTATCACTTTTCGGGGAGCTAACCATGCTTACAATTACCCTTTCAGTTTCAGTTGAAAGATTCACAAGCTTTTCCTTTCAGTACGTTTGCATTCATTCTTGAATTCGACTGTCTTAACATCTGAACTTTCTTTGCTATCTTATTATACATACATCTTAGGAGCAAGCCACGCATGTGTTGTAAGCTGCAAACATTCGTAAGCGAATTTTAATTTGTGTTTATACTGTAAAATCTATCAGCACTTTTACATTTTACTTGCAGTTACAGATAGAAATTGGTGGATAGTGCATGAATACAAAGTACATAATTGGTTCGGAGCAAAAAAAATTTTCCAGTTAATTAGAAACGATTATTATAAACAAAGTAATTTCTATGTACAATGAAAAAGCATGAAATTTTCAGAATAATATAACACTAAAAACTATGTACAGCGAAGTAATTGAAGCAAATTGCGGTTGGTATAAACATACGTGTTTGTGTATACCACCGTTACATCCTTTTCACTACATTGAATTGAATATTCAATCCTGGTAAACTAGATTCGATATTATGGGCAATTAAATTCTATTCAGTTCATCCATTATACCCACATATAGTTAAATTCGTGTAAATATAATAATGCGGAAGTGGTACAACTGGGCCCAGGCATGCGTATCATGATGATACGCTGGTGAATAGGCTCAGTTAATATAATTAAATTTTTGCATCTAAAGAATGACGCAATTTGTGTTCGTGTGCTTGTCGTTTGTGTCCAAGTGAGTTTGAATAGCATTCAAATTTTGTGTTTATTGGTTATCTGTTGATAAATGCAGCATTCCAGTCATCTACTATTTTGTAGTATCTCAGTGATTGTGTCTGGAAACGAAATAGTGAATTCCTTTATGGACTAGCAAAAATTTAAAACAATTTGTGATAAGGTCTCAAGCGTTAACATTACGTTAATAATATTGGACTACTTGTTTCTGAGTCATGACCGCAGCAGTACTTTGGGTAAAAACAAGTTCAATCAAGTACTACTGTATTTGTAGGGCTGCATTCTTAACTTTTTCAGTCGCTATTTTATGAATGTGCGACAACAGCAACTACGACAGAATGATATTTATTTTTATCTGAGAGTTTCATGTATGTATGCGAGGAAAGCATTTTTTGTCAGGTGGTATGTACTCATGGTGAAAGCATCCGCTGTTATCGTTCATTGATATTGATGACGCAATACTTATGGTTTCAAGGTTCACACACAAGTTTCATTAACGTAATACGTATCTCTTTTCTCCAGAGATTGGGCATCACGGAAGACTTCCAGCAGCAAGCTGTAAGCTGCATAGACTCCCTGCGTGCCCAAGATGGAAGTGATTACAAAAAGGAAGAGGATGGAGGTCTGATGAGTCGGGGCGAATCGAAATCATCTTTTGTCGATCACAAATTCGTGCAGATGACATTTTCTAAAGTCACTTATTGCGATTCGTGTGAGAAAGCTCTCGCAGGACTATTTCATCAAGGTCTTATTTGTAAAGGTATGTATCCAATTTGTTGGATTGTATGTACTTACTACATAATGCTACACAGGAGTTTTATTGCTTCTATAATTTACATTTAGACAAAGATTGTACACTAAAGATGTATAAACCTAGTTTCTATCGTCACTGCTGACATTGTGGTGACCTTAGCCTTGTAAATTTGGTATTGTTTGTGCATTTCCTTTTTGTCTTTGTTTATTAATTAATTATGAATTCATAGAATGCGGATGCGTCTCACACCGAAAATGTGCGGTACAACATCCTTTGCCTGCTTGTGACTCATCCAGACCAGAATTTGTTCCGAGATTAGAAATTCTACAAAACAAAGGTTGGCTTTCTTATATTTCTACTAATGATAATGATGAATAATTAAGTATACAACACTTCTGCCTTCACTCATTCATTTGTACAAACGTTTATCTTGTCAATTGGTACGTATTGAAGGAAAGGTTGGATTTCCAGGAAGAGCAAACTTGTGCCACTAGAGATAATAATAATTTGGTACTTGATGGTACGACTGACAGTAAAAATATCAGCGTGTGTTTATCTCTATCCTTTCTTATTGTTATCTACATATATCCAAGAAATACACGTCGTTTTGATAAAAAGGTCACATTGTTTGCCGCAATAATTAGCATACTTTCAATGTAGTTATCAATTTTTAGTCGTTGTATTTAGGTGGTAGAGTTCAGAATTAAAATTTATATTAAGTTCACATTAAGGAATCTACATTTTTTCACACAGTTTCTGGAAAAAGTTTAAAACTTTCGTTTGACCCGTCCAAAAGTCCTGCTCCAGATGTATTGGTGGCCCTATGCTCAGAAATTGAACGTCGCATTGAATTGGAGCCTGAACGTCTCATTCCAGAATTAGGAACTTATTACAACAATCATGTTTGTATTTCACTGGCTCAAATCAAACCCAAGCTTTGGTATCAATTGTCAATGTGCTTATCTGATGCAGACGCACAGACAGACTTACAGAGACTCACAGTACTTGCTGAAGCTGTGAAAGAATGGAAATTAGAAGATATTACTTCATCCATTCGACGATACTTCCGAGAATTGCCTAATCCGCTACTTCCTTGTACTCAGTACTCCAAATTCATCGAAATAGGGAAACTTCAAATCGATTCAGATGCTATACTCATGATGAATCAACTTATCTCGAATACCCTGGATGTGCACCACGCTCGTACCACGATGTACTTTGGTTCCCATTTGGCAAGAATTTGTCAGCTTGCGGAGAAATTCGGGAAGAATGGAAACGTGAATGTGGATGCGGAGAAAATTCTTAGTCATTTTTACGGCATGGTTATAGTTAGACCACCGCCGGATTGCATAGCGTAAGTCTAATTTTATCTACCAACTTAAAATAGTCAAATACTATTTAGTTTAATGTGGGTATCTGTGCTTTATGAGAGCATTTGAAACGGAATATTTATTGTTTGTGATTGAAAGCAGTTCCATTTTGGACAACGCGACGATTCATATACGGATTGTCTCTCTTCTGATTGAATTGTATGGTGGGTTTGGAAAGGAAGAGAGAAGTCGACGCACAGGAAATTTGATCTCAGACAGTGATAGAGCTTCCGTAGAATACGTTTTGGCTCGACAAGAACCAAAACCGAGGCAAAAGATTCCACGTGATCTGCAGGCTGCAGAATGGTACTGGGGTGATATTTCCAAGTAAGTTTTGGTCGGTTAGATGCATGTCTTATCGTTATGTTCATGTACATATGTACATGAACAACCATGAACAAATCTTGAAGATTTGTGTAATAATGATTGTGGTATAACTTTCAGAGAGGAGGTGGTTGAAAAACTGTGGGATTGTCAGGACGGATCATTCCTTGTACGTGATGCTTCTACAAAAAACGGAGAATATACTTTGACTGTTAGACAAGGACAAACTTCGAAACTTCTCAGAATTTCACATAGAAATGGAAAGTATGTTGAAATCATGAGATGATCCACAAAAGTAATTTGTTATTTTTATGTTTAAAGCATTATTACCACAATTTTTCCATTCTTGCGTTAGGTTTGGACTGATCGAGCCGTTTAACTTCCCGTCTGTGGTTGCTCTAATTGAACATTATAAGGAAGTATCTTTGGCAGAATACAACAATTCCCTCGATGTTAAACTGCTTCACCCTGTTTCTAGATGTGAAAAGGTACACTATAGTACACTTCAATACGTACATATTTCATGTTTGCAAGTTTGTGATCTTAATTTTACTATTTATGTTCTGGAAATTAACACATAATCTATGCATCTTTTTGTTCGGTTAGGGTGACGAAGACGAGGACAAAGATAAATTATTGATGGTATTACGGGAAGTAAGTCGAGACTATTTGGTGAAATCACGCTACTTCGAGCTTCATTCGTCTTTGCAAACACAGACCGTTGACGAAATCCATTTGAAGGTTCAGTTTTTCACATTATTCATGTGCGTCACACATATTGGATAGTATTGAGTAGAAAATATATGTTGTGTATGTTTTACTTGTTTAGAAACAAGCTATAGATGCTTTTGACTTCACCATTGCATTTTTTCGTGAGCAGATTCAAATCCACAAACAACTTAAGACTCAACCTCAGACATCACTGGAGTCCGCTAAAGAGTAAATAGTAGTTTTTCGTTAGATGTGCATTTGGTAGATTTTGTGAACCATAGTGCAATTAACATGTTCTTTTTCACTATTTTCAGTCTTGAAGAAAACTTTCAATATCTTCGTAAAAGATTGAAAAGCATCGAAGATAGTCGCGTGCAGGTGTTGCACAGCTTAACAATGCAAAACGATTATAGTCGTCTTATCGAAACGGAAATCATTACGCTGAAACCTCAACTAACCTACCTACGAAAACAACGAACTCGTTTAACAAAGTATGCTTATACTATTTAAATACTGCGTTCGTAGCTTTCTATGGATATTACTGATATTATGTGTTCATTTTCACATTCCAGGAGACTGGAATCCATGAAAGTTGCTTTTGAGCACGAACTTTTACCAAAATTTATTGACCTGTGGGACGATCTTACATGGTACAAACCTAGCGCTTCCAGACAAGAAGCCCAGGAACATTTAAAGTATAGTCCAGAAGGAACATTTCTTGTCAGGTACATGTAATTTAATATACATACTACAAAATGTTCTTTTGAATCCTACGTGTGCATGCATTCTAAATGGAGTAAATTTTTATTTCTTAGAAAATCGAGCAACGGGGAATTAGCACTATCGCTAACAGTCGGCGGTGGCGTCGTTGGCCATTGCATTATTTATCAAGGAACGGTGGGATTCGGCTTTACCAGACAAACTACCCACTTCCCGTCTCCGAAGGCGCTGATTCTTTACTATTCTGCCCATTCACTCGAAGAATTTAACCCACATTTACAGACCTGTCTCAAATACCCTGCTTATAGCGGGGGTCACATTTTGGGAAACGATAGCTGCTACAGCAGCACAACCACCTTAAGTATGACTTCTCTTGTTTCACCATAAATAAACAACAACGTACAAGCCTCTGCACCGGTCGGTCGGTGCTACACATGAACTGAACTGTATACAAGGACTCTGAACGCAATGCCCTTTGAATGAAATAAATTGTACCAACGAAATTGGTATTAAACGCGTGATTCTCCTTAAATGCGTACTTATACATTTTCAAATTGTATTAGAATATTTTGCATTGATTAGAGTAGCCAAAAAGAGTGCAGGATAAATATAAAATTGCAAACTCTGTTTCACTTGTTACAATTAGAATAATTAAAGTTTTTTGGTATATTCTAATGAATGTAATGATTACTTCGTGATTTGTTATTGTTATTTTGTATTCGTGATTATTAGATTTCTCGTCGTCAACCTAATTGTACGTCATGTTGGTTTGTGTATTTGAGAGCATATATTATGTATACATATTATTCGTGTTTGGGAATTTGTGTGTCGTTAGCAGAGAGATGAAATTTATTGTAACATATAAATAATGATGATGTATTAGAAATCTTGGCTATTGTATAGAATAACTAGGTTTCACTTGATGTAAAAGGAAAAAACCAGTACATTAACATGTAAATGCTTCTGCCAACGTTTAAAAACATGCAAACCTAGTAGCTAAAATACATTCGTACAAACGACTCCTTAGATGTGGTATTGCTTATTAATTGTCGTACAGTCCTGTTTGTTCATCTATCTACAAAATATACTAAATTTATGGAATATATATATATATATACGCAATAATGTGTAGAATATAATTTATCTGTATTGTGTATACACAGAAAATGTATAATGTATACCAATACATGTCAGACTTTATAATTTATTATTCGTAAGCACAAAGCATGGTGACAAAGTAGATAAATAGATATATATATATATATATAATTTAATATCTCTTAATGAATACATTCAAAAATATAGTGTTGTAGTTATAGTGAATGGGTAAACTCGTTGTGTGAAAAGTGATATAATGTGCTAGATACTTTAAACAGAAGAGTACGTACGCTTTATTTTTCGCGATTTGCATTAGCGCATGTATATTACTAATTACTGCTGTGAACATGCTGAGATCTATAATTTTATTAACTTTATCGCAGATTAAACAATCTTTCTCATTTATACATAAGGATATCTTCTACTACATAGTTTTATTACTAAGTAGATCAGTAATCGCAATTGTACTATAGAATAAATTACTGTCTCTTCTTAATTTGAATATTGTATTCGCTAATAATATTATGTTTGCATCTCTTTAATTTCGCAATCTTTTCCATGAAACGATTTTAAGTAATTCTATCAGCGACATTTTGATTAACAGTTCTAATTTGTTTGTCAGCAATGTAAATTTGATCTTATTGTTAGTGTCAAGTGTCTCACCTTCTAACTCTTGCCTTTCGCTTAATTTATTGAATTCTAATTGTAAGTGAATTCATAATTAATTGTTAATGTATTAGTTTAATCACTGGACGTTGTGTAGTATTTTGTACTGTCAAACGATTGAATTTTCTTGTCTCCACTAGATTCGTAATTAGTAGATCTGTTCATAGTAAATATTCCGCTCGAGCTTGAATGTTGTTTTAAAATGAATGAATGCGATTTAATACATTTTCTCTTACATTTAATATTGATCGCGCTATCGCGTATGTCCTTAATGCTAAAGTTTAAAAGTAAGTGAATGCCCTTNTGCCCTTATTGTGGAGTTTTCCTATGTTGTACGGACACGTTTTGTTGTTAGTTGTTATATGTTCTAATTTACACAGATTTGTAAGTGCAAATTAAGTAAAGTCAGCAATAGCAAAGGAAACACTAACTAAACCGTTGAGTACATAAAGTGGAAAAGTATTAGCATGTATGCGTCACCTGCATTTAATGTGTGTATGTCCATACTACGTATAAGATGAATACGTTTGTGAATCGTGAATGCATGGAAATACAATGTACATGTAACTTCTGAATTCGCTATGATTTGCGATTGCAAATTAGCCACACTGTATATGTATGCACAAGGTCATACGATAAGGCAAATTAATATCTGTCAACCTGTGTATAATGCCGTATAGGGGATAAGTGCAACGTCAGCGTCAACCAGCATGGATCAAAATGCACTATTGATGCACTGTCTTGTCCCCTGTATTTTCGATTACGTCAATCAATGCATACATGGACATGACTTTGATAATGACGCATTCGTCCAAACAATAATGCTAAAAGGTATGATCATTTGGAACTTTACGGTAATTTGCAGATGTTTTCTTGAATGTGCGTGTTTGTAAGTACATTCATTTTAATGTAGTCTATGTGTTCAAGAGTTTGCATTTCTTTGATTATTTACAAACATGAAGCCAACAACATTTGAGTCGACATTTATATTGTTTATGCAATTCAGCAATTCCTCCGCATCATTTTTGTTCTCTTCAAAACTAAAATTTGTGCGTGTGCTGAACTGCTGACACACACTTGTCTGTATTAAATAGTTAGATGTTTTGGCTCAAACATGAAGTAGCAATAATAGTAGTCCATTTCAGAGGCTAAGAGTTAGATTAAATAAATTTACCAGTCTCAATCTATCTTACTGCAAAGTAAAGCTAGTAAATTGATACAAAATATTTCTTAAGTATAAGTAGTATAATACAAGCTTTGAAAAGATTCCTTTGGACAAACGTTGTTAAACTTGCAGTCAGACAACGTGAACATGAGACTGTTTTAAAGAGAAAGTGGATTTGCATGAAAGGCTATTACGTTAATTAACTGCGTATAAACTGCATAGATTAAAAAAGTCAAATATGTAGATTAACACATTGTCATATGAAGAAAAGGTCATACCAAGATTTTTCACGAAATCATATAAAAAATCATCTGTATTGTTTGTCGCTCGACATTAAAAGTCGTAGTTTGCTGCTGCAACCTGAAGGAGGTGGAGAACAGGAGGATAGCTTTACCACGAACTCAAATTGACCTGGTACTTATTAGCTTGACCTGATAAATAAAAGGAATACTTTTAATGTGTATAAAAAGTTTTCATAAAGATAAACTTTATGAAAACAAGTGTAGACAATAAACAGAAAAAAATATAATGTAGAAACGTATTACTAGTAGTAGTTACCTCTAATAGTTAATAAATAAAAGCAACTCTCATTTTGTGAATATCTTACCTGAGAAATTCCTACTATAGTTGAAATGATCTGACTGTCATTTTTTCAAAATTCAAATCTGAGTAGTCTGATGATAAAACTAACCAAAACAGGAACTTATAGGAACAAATTTTTGTAAGTGTCCACGCAAATTGCAGTATGTACTATCTTATTCAAAAGCACCCGCCGTTGTTTTCTATTACCTATAGTGTTGCGAACAAAGGTTCTATTTACAATATTCCGTGTTTCTCCCACAAAAATAACGCATTGGAACAGATATGTAATTATTTATTATTATTAAATGTAAATTACATTATATAATATTGGTAATTGCTTAAAACAATGTGATAAGGTACATACGGTACGTATAGGTGGAAAATGTGGAACTACAAATGTGTGTTGTGCCGTGCCGTGTCTGTGAAGATGTAATGTATGTATTCCCAGGTTTACGTATTTTGTCCATAAGAAAAGGAAACTGGAAGTGGGTAAATATGTAAGGCTCCGTCTTTTTCGATTTGGCATCTGGTACAATACGATCAACAGCTAGTTACAAAAATATTCTCTTTCACTGGATCTGCCAATCTAAGCAAATTGAAACAGCATCTACACTAAAATTTAGTACCATGATATGTTTGAGTGATGCTGCGATGGTATTGTTAAATGTTTTGTATACATATATATGAAATGTTTGTTATAAATATTACTCCCAAGGGACACGTGTTAAGTTAAGAGAAAATTTTCTAAAAATTATAAATGCGTAAAGTTATATGTAAACTTAGTCTGCAGTTGATTATTAAAAAATAATTATATAATCTAGTAGAAGTTAATGAAGATGATTAATTATGACATAACTTACTGTAAAGAGTAAGTTGAAATGGTTCTAGTTTTAGCTTGATTGTTCGTGTTGCTCAGTTCAAATGTTTTGTGATTAAACTTATATAATGACTACAACTACAAAATGTAGAAAATAAGAAAAAAGGTCAGCCAAGAAGAGGAATGGAAGACTATATAATAGAATGTTTACTAGCTTTAGTTACAGGAAGCAAGGGATGGACTCATTGACATAAAGAACTTACAATTAGTATGTAGAAGCTAAATATGTATTAACATGATATGTAGTGTGCTGTGACATCTCGAAAACAAAATTGTACAACCTTTTTGCTGTACACTATATGTAATGTACCAAACATTCGTTTGATTTCAAATGAAATGAAGAATTAGCTTTCATCGGAACTGTTTTTGTGATTCTTATTATTTTCATGTATTTTAGTCGCTTGTCTGATGATGGTGGGGGAGTCAACGCTTTTCCTCGTTTACATGCATTTTACATTTCCATATACTTATACTATTCACACAATTTTTATTGGGTGAATATTTTGTTCCAGCAATTGAATGTGTCATACATACTTCCTAAAACCGGAAGTTCGCTGAATATTTGGTTACACGTACATTCATCAGTAGATATTCAACCCTATAGACTCAAGACTTCAACATTATGATGCGATAGGGATAAAAGAATTTTTCGATGTGGCTCTTCGACCCTAATTTGTAAATCATAATAGCCAAACCAATAGTAATTTAGTTGATATAGGTAGTTTCGTAATTTGTATAATGGGCAACGGCGTAATAGCGTAAGACAATGTTATGTACCATTGTTCATTTATTCTGCATACATACATACAATGGTCACGAATTTTAGTTGAAAAGAAATTAATTTCGTTTGCAAGATTTAGAATTGGTCTGCACAACAAGTTGGATGGTTCTTTTATTCGTTTATTGATGCGTCGATTTCCTTTATACAAAGTTTTACAACATACTAGTAATTACTGCACTCTCTAGAAAAATGAAAATCTACAAACAAAAACAGTCTCAAAACAATTTAATATTTTATTTAATATGTTCTTCCTCCCATTTACTTTTTTGCTTACTTTGCAGCACTCGTATACATTTACAAGCATTCTACAAAACAGGTGTACTCATTATTCGTTTCAAATAAGATTT
>JABASC010001750.1:0-21204 GCA_019776185.1 Plutomurus gul | reverse complement strand
TGAATGAGAACGCCCTAGTGGTCGATATTTCTGACGCCTTGAGTGAACGGGACAAAGTAAAATTCACCGTCCATACAAAAGTAAGTATTATTAATGATAGTCGATTTTTTTTTGTTTATCCTAAAAAATTTAACATCCAGTATATAAAAGTGTCACAACCTCATTTGTGTGCATAGAATTGTGGCAGTTGAGTTCATTACTACGATTAGCAAATGCAATAAATACAATAACATTATACAGCCCATTTTTTATTATGATTTTACAGACAACCTTGCCAGATTTCGTGAAACAAGAGTTTTCTGTTGTGCGGCAGCATGAAGAATTCGTTTGGCTTCACGATCGATTTGAGGAGAACGAAGAATATGCAGGTTACATTGTAAGTTGTTGAGAATGAGACGAACGATGAGTCTTCCTACAATTTGAATGATTATGCAGAAAAAAATCGTACTTGAGATGTATTAAGACACACAGACACACAACCAGTTGTATTTTTCATGTCAGATTCCACCTGCTCCTCCACGTCCCGATTTTGATGCCTCCAGAGAAAAACTTCAAAAACTTGGAGAAGGGGAAGGAACAATGACCAAAGAAGAGTTCACAAAGATGAAACAGGAATTAGAAGCGTAAGGGTCAAAATTGTGCATTTCATTTTGTATCTGTTAACTTGTAAAAATGATCTGTACACAAACTTTTTCGCTGTTGGGAATTGAGAAAGCGTAAAACTTTGAAAAATGTTTTTAGGGAATACTTGGCAACTTTTAAGAAGACTGTTGCAATGCATGAAGGTAAGAACCATATAATATATTATTACGTATGCTTAAGAATTGTTACGATAGAACACTAAATTTTACAATGTTAAAAATTAACTAATTTTTCTAGCCTACCTAGATTGTATTGTTCTCGGAACAATTTGTTTATGGTTTCTCCATTTTCTAACTTTTTAGCAATTCACCAATTTGCATTTTGGAGCATTTACTACATTTGAACTTGTAGTTTGCTTTGTTTTTGTCACTCAGCTTACGTGTTTAGCCAAAGTTGTATTCGATCCGAAAACATGTCACAAAATTGACATTTTATATTGTTCGTATTTTTCTTAATTATACCAACTTGTTTTTTACAGTGTTTCTATGTCGCTTAAGCAGTCATCCTGTTTTTCGCAAGGATCACAATTTTCGTGTTTTCCTGGAATACGATCAAGAAGTTAGCAAACTTTTATTTAATATATTGTATTGTATTCTTCTTGTACATTTTCTACATGCTTAGGGTTTTGAATGTTATTGGAATATTAATAGTTGAGCGTACGTGGGAAGAACAAGAAAGAGATGTTTGGAGGACTTATAAAATCATTCGGGCAATCCACAGACGAATTTTTACTGTCGGCCACTCAAAAAGATGTTGACGAATTTTTCGACAATGAAAGGAATTTTCTCATCGATTATCATTCCCATTTAAAAGATTGTACAGCAAAGGCTGATAAAATGACTAAAACGCACAAAAATGTGTCTGATTCATACATAAAAATCTCATCAGAATTGATTCAACTTGCAACTATTGATACAAATGAGTTGGAGAAATTCCTTACAAAAGTCGCAGATGCTATGGAAAAAGCCAGAGTAATAAACTATTCTTTAATCCACGATTTTCTGTCAAAACTTTAAATTAGGTGTTACAACTTTGGGTGTTAACCCAAATATTTACTCTTGCAGAAAGTGGAGAACCGAGTTGCCTCCGACGAAGACCTAAAGCTCTCAGATACTCTTCGTTACTACATGCGGGATTCCAATGCTGCCAAAAATTTGCTGTACCGGAGGCGACGTTGTTTAGCAAATTATGAGGCTGCAAATAAGAATTTGGACAAAGCACGAGCCAAAAATCGAGATGTTGGAGCTGTAAGTATTCGACCACCACTACATAATCTCATACATATCTCTGCTAAAATTACCTGTAGCAATTTTTCTGTAATTTATCATATAATACGATTCGGTTGTATTAATGCTGCCCATTGTGAAGACCATGGATGTAGTTGATGTAAGTATTTTCTATTCGTAAACTTCCCATCCGCCCACCCCTCCCACCACTTTCCTGTCTTTTTGTGGTAGTATTTAGTGAGTTATAATTCACCCGTGCTAGAGAAAGGTACCCTTGAGGAAACACCGATTTATTCCTGTAGAGACCATTCGACAAGTTTTACGACAATGTAACTTTGATGATTAAGTTGAATGTAAAGTTGTGACTGATTGTGCATGACAAGTGCATGCTGAAGCTGATTGCACTCTCAATTGATGTACAGAAAGAAACTTAAGTTCAAGTTGTTAAAGACTGCATGCGTCTATGTTCCCATTAGGCGGAGCAGGCTCAGCAAGAAGCGTGCGACAAGTTCGAGGCAATGTCAGCGAAAGCTAAAGAAGAATTGGTTGACTTTAAGAGCCGGAGAGTTACTGCATTTCGTAAGAATTTGATTGACCTGGCGGAGCTGCAACTGAAATCGATCAAACAGGCAAATCAGCAAATCCAACATGCGTTGACTCTATTGCATCAAGAAGGATGAGTTACTGCATTACCAGCATAATATTATATCACGGTGGTTGTATTGAGAGTAGGGTAGAAAAAAATTAAAAATCACCATAAACTATAAAACTTAATACCTACTACTTCAATTAATTCTGTAAACGAAGTTAATAAAGGCAGTCTGAAATACTGATTCATAAGAAGAGAATTGCTGCAAAGGTTACAAAATTTTTCCATGCAGTACCAAAATGTCATGTGAAAGTAAAGCAGCCATTGCCTTACTGTACACTACAGTAATGTTTACCTTTATTGCAGGCACAAGTTCAAGTATTGAACAGCGCAATACAATCTCTTCTTGAGGAGCTGTAAACTGAAGTCTAATGTGTACATACCTCCCAGCCGTGTCGGTTCCAGCTACTGTTTATCTATGCACTGTGTGACATAATGAGAAACTACATAAGCATTAAAAGAAGAAGTGCACCTCCATATATATCTCATCGGTGTCACCACATAATATATTAAACTAAGTTGTTCTGTCATGTTACTATTCCTAATCTACGTACGTAGCTATGTACGTAACTTATTGTTAGCGTATCGTGTTCTACATTCCTGTTACTTTAAAAACAGCTCTGAAATGTACCTCAATGCCTGCTATAGTATGTATTTGAGAAAAGAGTTTATCAATCAACTGCACATAGTTACGTACATTTATTCAAAGACTCCCCAGTGACGTTTTTGTGGAATTTATGATCAGAGAATTCTGAGTAAATGTTATATTGTTGAAAGTGGCAGCTTGTACGTGAGGAACTTGTTCATTTTGCACTTGTTTATTGACATATAATCTAGTCTTCTAGATTCCCAGTGCATTAGAAACGATAGAAAAGGCGAACAATTCTATTTTTCCACAGAGGATAGAACCAGATAAAAGTACGGAATGAACTTTAGAATGACTAGACATAACATAAGGTATTGATTGGCATTTGATGGACTCTTAGTCTTAGTATCTAGAATTGAGATTAGGCAGTTGATTTTGGCTTAGTACAACCACTAGTCCTGTTATCGCGTTCTAACAGCAAACCGGAGGATAGAAAACGTAGAAATTCGTTAAGAGAATGGGATTTTTCTGAAATATTTAGTGGATTGGATGATAGCTGAGGCAGCAGTTTGACTCCTTCCTTTATGCAACCCACTACTGAAACAGTAAACGGAGCATTCTTTTCTTACTCTTCAGAAGAAATGAGGTAACAATTCTATATACTATTGCATTTGGTTACTGGTTTACGTTAACGGCAAAAGAGTGGAAGCATTGCATTGTGAAAGCAACTAACGTTTAGTTACTGGCCTGAACGAGTGCACTAACAATAAGAGCCGCTCGGACTACTACTACTACTACCACCATACATTCAGATCTCTAGTCTTTCCGCATCTTCTCTCTCACAGTACATAGAAAGAGCACGGAGAGAACCCAAAGGCACAAATGCCATGCGTGATTTCCAGATAGTCGGGTATTTAGTTGGAATATAGAACGTTGCTCTACCAGTCGTTTGACTTGCATCCTAACCGAAAGGTAACGTTCAGTCTCAATGTGCCTACAGTGTCTGTCCTGTATTATGATTCTAAACACACAAACGTAATCCCATGGTGCAACAGATAGTCTGTTAGACTTTAAGTGGAGACCTTTCTATCAAATTATCGGAGGACAGTCTCCAGTTTCCCATAAACATATATATTTACATGGTTCATAATCTTCGGCAGCAGTAGTAGCACTAATGGAAGTTTTCATTCCCCCATTGTTTGTTCGGGATTTCCCTGGAAATAAATTGGGATAAAACATATTCTACGTGTTACATACAAAGTAGAATACAGTACGAACGATATTTACGACATACAGAAACTACCCAAGTTGCCTTAAATGACATGCCATCGTGAAAGATGATAATCATGGAGATTACATTGAAGTGGTTCTGTGGCTGGGCATTGACATTAGCTGTGGTGGTGTTCGGAGGGCTACTGATAGACAAGGCAGAAACAAGAATCGAAGATGTGAAATGTGTGTGTGACGGGGGCTGTGAACATATTCGTGGGGAGGATTGTTTGTACGGACTAACATTTGATATGTGTCGGTGCTGTTTGGTGTGTGCACGAGGAGAAGGAGAGCCATGTGGAGGGGCTCTGGGAAAATGTACTTTCGGACTTCATTGTCAAGTGGACCATAATGAGACGAATGAAGGAAGATGCTCGCGTAAGTCAAGTCACATTCATATTTAAATACGAGTACATGGCTGTAAATATATATATATTTGGAACAAAGGACTATTGAGGGGATTTTCCTTGAAAAGTGTATTAGCTAGAAAAGAAAAAAAATCAAACGGATTGTTCCTAATGTAATTACTGTAGCAATTCGGTAATGTTCACGGCAGCAGGTGGAGATAAAAGTGTAGAAAAATGTATGATGACAATCATGAGCCTACGAATTTCTTAAAGTGTATAGTTGTGTAGTAGAGAAATTACACTTCAAAAGAAAGTGGACGATGTGAAAGCGCAAGACAAGAAAGTGTTAAGAAAAAGTACAGATAGATTGTGAATTAGTCTATACTTGTACCACCTACACCTTACAAAACCTGATGGCAAAATGCATTAGGAAAAGAATAGATTATTTTCTTTAGTATTTTGTAATATTCTTGAACGACTGGGAGCACCAAAAAATAACACCAATATCCTTAAAATTTTAAGCGGGAATCACAAATGTTTTTTTCATTTATACTTGTAGAGTTGTAGAAAATGTAAATTGTACACGAACTTTTTTAAATCTTGGATTCGTCCTAAAAAATAATTGTGTTTTTCTGCAAAAGTTCGAAATTGGCAAACTGTAGTGGATTCATTGTTTGATTGATCATGATTGATTTATTGTGTAGGAGTGGATCTGTATATTAATGTCTCCATTGGCTTGTTTGTTTATCTCGTTATAGATGTTGAAAATTGCGAAAAACCGGTAGATCAATTCGGATGTGTGGTCGGTAAGTACAATATTCTAAAACTTGTTGTAATAATATTATTGTTACATTTTAGTTGAGATAACATTGACTAGCGATAGAATAATTGATTAGTGTAACGTTTGCATGAATTTTAAATAAGTACGTATTACAACTTATTGAATAAAAAATTAAACGACTCTGAATCAAAACCTCTTCTTTTTAGGAGCTGGGGGGAACTGTATATGTTCTTCGCGATCAGGTTGTCCAGACGAGGAGATGTTTCTGTTTGACACAGAGGACTCGTGTAAGTCCCGAGTCGCCTTCCTTATAGCAAGAAAAGATTTGGAGCCTGCAACTTCCGCTTCTCCCGCAACAGGTCAATAAATCAATGATTGCTTTATCCACTTTTCTTGTTTTAGACTGAGATAGATGACGAAATTCTAGTTTCAAGATGGATTGATGCTATTTCTGTAAGTAGGTAGAGTAGACACAAATTCATTCGACTAATGTACGTTTCCTTCACTGCCATCCATGTGCCTTGCGTAGCCAACGAAACGAAAGCCAACTCAAGTCAGCCTCTAATGCTAACCAACGTATACTTTTGCTTGACTTTCTTGAGTGCCGAGAGCTTTACCTTCAATCTGGTTCCTAATTACCACACGCTGTGAAATAAACTAAAACTGAACTGAGTACTGAGCCGAGCTAGCTTAAGATCACTCTGACTCTGACTTGACTTCCTTTAGGATGATTCGGGCTTCTCCTCCGACGTATTGCAACGACCGTCCATGTGCACATCCGTTTCTCCAGTAGCTAAGTACTTAATCGTATCTTGCGTTAATGTACACAAGACGGAGTGCAATGTACATTGGGTCGGCGGCATTAGGGAGCCAGTTCATATTTACTGCACCCTGCTTCCTACTATTTACTAAATACTAAATACGTACCAACAACACGCGTGTTTGCATGTACACCGTCTTACTGATAGTAACCTACCATTTACATTTTGTTATCATTCTCGTAGTAAATTTCATGTTTCCATGTACTTCTATTTACTGATACGGAACTTCCTGCTGCTACTTACTACTACTTCAGCCTAAGTATACATATGTGATATCCAGCATCCAGCGGAAAGTATTGTGAAAGCTGGTCGGTGGTCTCTATCCTGATTACTTCCTGACTTGGCCTCTACATGTACTTTACCTTAGTTATTCCACTAATACAAGCACTTTCCTCTTAGGCAGTTGCAACGTGGCAGGCAAACTTAAAAGAGGAAAAGCTTTTCACTACCACTATCAATGTGTAATATAGCATTGAATTTGAAAGCAACTTCATGGTGGCAATATACTACTGTAGTGGGCCACAGTTTCCTTTGAACGTATTCCCGAATATTTCCATCGAAGGGAGCCTTAATTGGGCTAATGACTTCTAATTACACTCTATGTAGTCGTGAGCTGTACGCTGAACAAATATGCTCTCAGCAGTTCGTCTCCCACCCATAGTGGCAGCAGTAATCCATGCTCATCTCAATTCCAGCCAAACTAGCAAATTCATGGCAAAACGCCGTCGACTCTGTGTATTCATTCTGGCTACGGGATATAGTAGCAGAGCAGCCCGAAGACCTTAAGGTCCTAATGGCTCTAGTGTCTGTGTGTTACCTACAGACATCAACTCACTTCACTCAACTCGAAACTCGAAACGCTTTTATTTAAAAGTCTTTGCGTATATATTTTGGATATAGTTCTATAGGGCACACAGCAACACCACCAACGTCACCGTACCATTGCACTATGAGTTGACTAGCACGCCCTTTACACTCTCCCGCTCTGCTCTTTCACAGTTTACTAGCAATTGCAGCAATACCTAATGTAGATGAGCCGAATTAGGTAGATGCCAAGAGAGAGAATCTTGAGTGCAGTCATCTTGGCTAAAATATAAACACATCAACCCTTTACTGGTTGAGACACTAGTGTTTACTGTAAGCAGGAGAGAGAAAGAGAGAGGTAGTGTTTACGTTTACTTAGTAGTTCGGTTCGTAAAAGGTTGATAGTGTAATATTCTCTTATGCGACTTTCTCGACGAAAGGAAAAAAAACAGTGAGGTTATCCAACTAACGGTAGCGGGTATAAAGATAAAAGCTACGGTCATGTAAACAGTGAACGGATCCCGCGAGAGTCGCAAATCATGATGAGCTGAAACCTCTTAACTGAACTCTTAGTCAGCCTCAAATATTCGGTGAAAGTACACCTCTATGTCCGCACTTTGTTGCCCACCTTCTCCATCATCAACTTTGCAGAATATATGGTAAGACGCAGCAACCCGGGGTTGGGAATCCGACAGATGCATCTCATAGATTCATTAGAATATTTAATTGGCCTCCAGAGTTGCTCAATGTTTGACCCATAAAACTAACGGACGTAATCTCAGACCTAATAGAATAACCTGGTTATCTTCCAGCTGGTTTCCACATGCACACTTTCTCCCCCTCAGAACTATTGCGCCATGTCTGCATATTTTCAGAGAAAACAAACTTCCAGTTTACTTTCACGGTGTAATCATAGTCGTATCATCGTATACATAATATACTATTGCATATACAAACACATTTCATTTGGCTGTTTAGAATTCCGGCCAAATTCCCACCACCGCACCGCACCGCACCGCACCGCTGCACTACCTCGTCTAATAAATATAATAATGCACTCTCTCGCTACTTGGCTACTCTCGCATTGCACCAGCTCATCTTCGCCACGTACAAACAAAGTAAGCTGACTTAGTCGATCTTTCTGCCTTTATCCTTTTCTGCACCACTAGCTGTATACATACGGGAAGAGACTCAAATAAGTAGCGTGCAGAAAAGAAAAGCTCGAGGTATCTGCTCTCTCCTCTAACGTCCGCAGCACCACTATTCTGACAGTCATCATGTGTGTATAGGTGTACTGCATATAAGGTGACTGAAAATCTAACGAAGAGATTATTGAACACGGTAGAACTACTACTATTTGCCTTACTTGTATGTGTAAATAAACGGATATATGCTGTTACATAAAACATAATACATGGAAAGGTTCACTGCAAAAGATAGGTGCTTATTGCACACCACTCTCACTTCAAATTGTATCGCTTACTTTCCTGGCTAGCAAGTGTAGATGTTAGAAAAAGTTGAAAATTGTTGTTTTCAACTTTATCCTTTGTCTCCTCAATATTTTCTTTCTTCTCTTGCCTCGTTGCACTTTATGCACATAAAGAGTTCAACAACTTTCTATTTTGTCATTCTATGTGTTATGTGAATGTATAATATACAACTTTTTGTAATGCATTTAATTTTATTTCTGTTTAAGCATGCAAAAACAATTAAACTTTGTGAAAATCTATTGTTCATAATTTTCTTCCTCAATAAATGGTGCAAAAAACTCAAATAGTTTCAAATTATTATTAACTGAAAATCTAGTTTTTGGGATGCGGAGTGAATAACTTAGGGTGTAAGTGGCGGTCACGTTGCGCAGTGCGTAACTGTATCCATTGAAAGTGTGTTACTATTATGTGCTTTTGCGTGTTATACACACAACACATCCCTTCACCTTTGGACACGCTTCCGGAACAGATGGCAAGGAAACCCAAAGGAGTTAACTGAGCAAAAAGTCATGCAGCCAAAAAGTCTTGTGCTGTCCTTTCTCTCACTTTTCTTTCCACGTCTTCCTTCCCATTTTCTTTGCCGTTGTACTTATCAGTGTGGTAATGGAAGTGTGAGTGAATGAGTGAAAGCTGGGGAGAGAAAGGAGACTTTCTCTCAATTCTACTTTTTGCTACAGACACGGAGTGATAGTAAAGATATGGTCTCTCTCTTTCTGTTTAACGTGACTTGGAGTGGAAGAGTTGCGTTTGGCTTGTTGCAGATTCTCCAGATCAAGTTGATTCGTTCCAAGTTAAGTCTACTGCTATATACATTTTCCATGTTAGATTGGAATGTAGTATCCATACGGCATCAGCATTTATTTTGTCAAACCGAGCTCCAACTCTCAACTTCTTTGACAGCACAACGAGAGAAAGAGTGCCCAAGGGTCCGTGAGTTTCCAGCCTTCTTCTCTCACATCTCTGAACTGAGCTGAATGCAGTCAGTTGTTCCTAAAGATATACTATCACTTCCTCACTCTCCCAAGGACTATTTTATCAGCCCTGTACCGACTGTCGTGTTACTCTCTGCTCTGTCTGCTGTGTAGAAGAAACTCTTCCTATCACCCGTGTTCATGGAGTACAGATAATTGAATCTAGTTGTTGGTTGTCAGTGAGGAAGTGAGGTAAGAGAGTTCGAAAGTAGAGCAACCCAGCACACACCATATATAGTACGCTGTTCATTGTTGTTGGTAGTTGCACGATTATATAGTTACCTTTGAGTCGGTTTTCTTGTTTATGTGCTCGCATCGTTCCCAATAAGAGTACTGAGGACAAGAAATTTTCTGCTGTTAGGCTTATGAAAATATTATGAAGCAGGCAGAGTCATTAAGTACACGCCGACATCCCTCCCACTCATCCGCCAATGCACGTAGAAATCACATCATATATAAAGATTCTTATGTATGCTTCTACTAATATAGATTGCTCTTGGTTCTTCTTCAGATCTTCCTACGTTTATACGTCTCAAGGACGAAGGTTTTTTACTTGAAAACTTTAATGTGGACACAATGAATTATTTACTAAATTGAATTGTTGAGTTCAAAAGATGGTGAGGGAATGTTGTGCAGTTGGCGTTTTCCGATTTCTGTTTGTTAGGCATAGTTTTGCTCTGCTCTCTGTAGTGGATGTAGTACTGCGGCAGTCGTCTCATTTATTCTTTTGCTGATCGCGCGGATCGCATAATCGGCTTATACTATGTAACATTGCTTTGGGTCCTACTTCCTTCTTACGCTCAACTCATAACAAAATGGTGAATACTGTACGACGACAGAGTAGGACACGAACCGTACACACAGAATAGAATTGCGCATCTTTTGCACCAGTACTTAATTTCACTCTTTTTGGCCTACTGGCAACTTTTACCTCACTATCTCTCTCTCCCACACAATAAGTGTATAGTTGCTACAATACGTTTTCCTTATCTGTACAGCTCCCCGGTCCCCGATATGCGGATACCTTCACATCTAGACATGACTCAATCAATAAGAGTAACTAATGCACCCTTCCCTGTAATGCACCAAAGAGCTTATACTTATATACACATATTTTTACCTCTCCTATATTCTATAGGTTATTTTGTATGCAGTAGTAGCAGCAGCGATCGCTGTGGTAGCAGCTACTATTTACTATGACCATAACCATTTTGGCCCAAGTCTGATTTTTAATGAGGCACATTTACATATAGAAGAGAACAAATCACATTAGCTCCCAGCCCATAGTTACTCCTGCTGCTGCTGCTACAATGTAGAAGTTAATAGAATTCGAATTCATTGCTCTTCCGCAGTTTGTACGTACAGTAGATGGCAGATAATAACATATTCTTCTATATGTCTCCGTGCGTGTGCACACTTTTAGGATTCATCGATCATGAGCCTCCGTAACAGACTTCAGCATCATCCTCAAGGAAGCTTATCAGTTATTAGCATGCTGATTGATCTGTCATTCGGAATTTGCATGGCTGGCTCTCTGAATGTCGATCTGTGGAAGAATTTGACATGATAGTAATAAGGTGTGTTGAGACTCTCTTGAGACAAGCCCAAACCAACTTGTTCTCTCCTTGATTTCCTCAACAACCCACTGCACTGTGTTTGTGTGTATTCGTATTCCCCATCTGTTTTGCAGAGTCTGGCTACTGCAGCCAACTGAAGACGAACTAATATGCAAATTTGTGCGTGACAAGTCTGTCGGTAATCCATCGGCTTGGTTCTCTGCCACAAAACATCAACTCACAGTGAACAGCAGTCTCGAGTCGAGTCAGTCAGCCTTGTTGGTTTTGTTATACTCTGATTATAATATGACATGCTAATTCCATTATATCCCGTCAACACTAACGCAGCAGCAGCAGCACAACGTGAATGTTATAGTGTGTACATAATGTAAAGTAATAGGCAAGCGAAGCATTCTCTCTCTCTGTGTGTGTGTGGTGCTGAATGACAGGTTTCTGATTACTTCTCGACAAAAACCACAACGAGTGGCATGACGTTGGTCTGACTTGGCTGGCAAAGCAACAGTAGGGTGGACGCGTCTCGTACAATGTTGCACATTCGAAATGATGGAGTTTTCCCCATTACCACATATATTCCACCTTCAACCTCCATCAATTTAATGCTAAGCCTTATCGCATAAAGCCCTAACTTTTCTACGAACAGATAAGACATACTTTCCTTGTTAGGAGAACAGATACACGGATAGATATCTTTAATATTACGGTGTACGTAACTATCTGCATATAAATCCACTAGGACGGGGTGAAACACATATTACGAAAACTAAAAAATTCAAATAGCTTTCGTTTCTTTTTCCAATAATTGTAATTTATTCAGCAATTTCGCTACAATTAAGCGATAACATTGCTGAAGGAGCCCTAGCATTTGCTCTCCCAACATTGAGAGTCTAAAGGGAATCACGTGGGAAAAACCCTGAAAGGAATCAAATGAAATATTTTAATGCATTTAGTTTATCAGTAATACGCACATTAAGCACATCCGAATCTCACAATTCAAATGAGTAGTAACAACCTTGTCACATGTTACATAGTCAATTATATAATTACTATTGTTTACACCAAACTTATTTAACATGAAGGGTTACTGGCCAAATGCAGGAATAGTCTCAATATTAACGTCAGTTGCCGGTTTAAATTTAGATCAAGTATTTAATTGTATAATATTTTCAGGTAAATAAAATCCATTACTGAACGGTCTGTGACCAAAAGACAATAATAGTGTTTTTACTATTTGCATATTTTACTTGTAAATACAGTAAAATTACCGTTAAATTTGTTCTCAATTTCACATGGAATTTCTCGCTAAACTTTTTGGAATATTTACATTTTCAACATAATTTTTAATATTCTAAATAAATATGTAGATTTTTATGTATACACCACATGAAGGATAGCCTGACGACATGTCTTTGCCATATGCAACTTCGAATTTATTTCTGATAGGTTATCACTAGATGTTGTAATCTATGGTGATGTGGTTTGGTAAAGAGTGACTGGTTTTGTGTGATGATGATGGAGGATAGGGTGGTCTGGTAATACGGTGACAGATCAAGCTGGGTACAACAGTACGTACGAACGAGATGACAAAAGGGTAACCGTTAGGTTTTAACGGACTTGCTTGGTCGTTAAAATACGATTAGGTATTACATAAGCCAGGTAGAAAAGATAAGGGCGACATTGACAGCAGAGCAGAAGTACAAAGAGGACGAGGTGAAACGATATGACGCCATGTCAGTAAAAATAAAACGAGTTGGGCGCCCCAAATGCATTTTCGATCTAGATTCCAATCGTTGTGTCGGATCAGTTTATGATAAAGTTTTATGGTTCTAGAGGGCTTTCAAAGGACAAGATTCTAATCATCACCCACTCAACTATGCTTACTCTGAACTCGATCTGTCTCCAACTCGTCTTCAGATTTTAAGACTTGTGAGAAAAATAGAATTGGATCATAGTACAATCGTACCTACTTATACCTACATATATATAATGTGTCAACTGTAAGAATCCGAATCTAGACATTTCGGTTTTGTTGAGATACTCGCTGGAGTCTTACCAAGTATAATTGCATAAGCCTGTGGACTGTGTGTCAAGTACATCTTTTAGCGGTCGAGCATGTCACCTCCTCTATACAGCAGTGAAATTTGTACAATCTTTCTGAAAACTTCTGCTCTTCAACATATTTATTCGTGACTTTCTCTATCTGACTTTTCATGTCACAAAGTTCTGCTGAAAAGTGTCTACTACAGTAGAAAATGTAATTATTGTGTATAAAAAAGTGTTCCTAGAACTTACTTTTGTGTAAACAAACATAAACTATAGAATATTTCCTAGTCCTACATACAAAGCTTTTTCATTGTGGAATTTTATAAATTTGTATAAGTATCTGTATTTCTTGGTATTGTATTACAGACTAATTGTTGTTGGATACTTGTTAGCATTATGTATTTTTGTATTTATCAAAGCAACAAAAGTTTGCAAATGCGCAACGGAATACTCTAAAAGTACAATGGCATTCTGTCCTGGTAAATAAAGGTGTATACCTATATAATTGGACTGGCATAAAGTTTGCTCCAGTTCTAGAGTGCGCCTACGTTGGGAGCTGCAAAGGAAGTTGGCAAATTATGATATCTCTTGCTGAAAAATTTCCTTACAAAGTATAGACAGTATATAATGTTGGGTACTACTACTAATTTTATGGGAGCCTTGTCTGATACCAAATGTCCAGTAGAAAACTCGTGACGAGAAATACAGTGCAAAGCGTAAGTCGTATACTGAAGAAATCGTTGTAAAATATCTTGGGAGACGCTTTGGAGAAGTTCACTGTGCAGATTCTTTTCACCGGCATTTGCACATTACTTTTTCGCCATCCTCAATCCTGCTTTGATAAGTTTAAAGCTGTATTCCTACACAAGTAGAAGAAAAAGTGATACAGAATGCAGACATCAAGTAAACTATGCACACTGGAAAAGAAAGTTGCCAAGGTACGTAAAATACTAAAGGTGAAGAAAGGAAAGTACGAAAAAAGTAGGTTCGTAGTTTTTTACATGCAGACGTAAGAAAAGAATAAAAGGTTAGGGTAGGTATACTTTCTTTGCCAAAGACAAGATACATTCAAACATGTAGTACTTGGGCTCACAGTAAGAAAAGGTCCTACAAATTGAATCATTCCTGAATTCACATTAAAGAAGTTGAGAGATTCCGAGAGCGGACTTTATTCGCTCACCTCTCACCCTCTTTCTCCCTCTCTCTCATCGCCGACATTACATTTAACTCACCTTACAACCAGGTCTCCAAATTCTACTGCACTGACGTGAGCATTGCAACCAACATACTCACATAACTACAGACCTACATGTCAGCACATACTGATTGCGACCATACATACTTTACTTTTCATCAGCTCGCATGCAGAAGAAAGGCTGTGGGTAGCATCGGCAGAATTATGTTCCGTAATTATAGTCTGTAGTAGTAGTGGCACGACTATTTTAATTCTCCTTGAGTACACACCAACCCATGCATACATATATACGCATATACAAAAACACGTGTGTGTACTACATGCATACCAAATTCCCTGCAGCTATGTTTTGTTGGAATACCAAAATACACGTAGATTCGAAAATTACAGACTAAAAGAAAGGCCACTGGATCTCGGCTCGGCTAGTTACATTCGGATATTAATTTCGTCCAAGAATAGAAATGAGAGAAGGACGGTCGATCGCTCTAATAATCCTTCGTTAGGTCTAATGTAAGAAGAAGGGTGAGGGAGCCAGGGAATGCGTTCACAGAGTTCAAGCTCAGGTTAGATGTAGAATTTAACGTGAGTCTAGTCATGAGCTTTGACATGTCGGTCGCATTTTCATTAAGGCGGACACTCACACAGAGAGAAGAGAGAGAGACAAAGTCAGATTCAACGTGAAACGGCTTCAAAAAGGACAGGATGGGACACAGACGAGCACCAGACCCAACCAAAAGACTTGACTGGGTGTGCTAAGCAAGTTTGCCTCAATGTTACCAATTAAAATTCCACATATAGAACGAAGACGAAGTGACTTTTTCCTCTCCTCTCTCTCTCCCCACTATTACTGCATGCACAAGCAGTGGGTTACGCTCTGCTCTGTTCTACACTTACTCGGCGTGCACAAACTAAAGACGCAGAACGAACAAGAAGAGTCACTACTTACAACTAACTATTACTACTAAAGTGGCAATAGTTGTGCTGTGCATAACTTCGTTGTAGAATAAGCAGCACGTCAGAGTCACGGGTCTGGTGGTGGTGGTGGTAGTAGTAGGTACGCATCTAACGTGCTGCTGGTCGTATCTCGCCGAAATTTCTTTGCTCCTCATTGCGATATACGACACCCACGAAAAGTTTTAATTGAAAATTCTCCAGCAAAGCAAATAATGTTCGTTGCCTTGCCTTTGCTCTCACTCTAGCACTCTCTCTTGTTCTTCTTTAGTTGTGCCTGCCTGTCCTGCACTCATTTCATACAAGTAATAGTAGTAGTACATAGGTAGAGAACTACTCATACTTATTTGACTGTATAGTACTCAAAGTGTCGTTCCTTTCTTGTAACGTTCTCCTTATTTCTATGATGATGGCTGCCCTTTATATTTTACATCATCACCGCGTCTCTAATGTGTCTACTATACTAGTATACTATTTATGTAGCGTCTGTCCTCTCTGGCCCTATAAGAATTTCGAGCTGAGTCAGTAGCTTATTGTTTGTTGTGAATAGCACTTGATAGCGCAGACTTCTTCTGCTTCTACAATGTTCGCACACAACTACATCCAAGTGCAGTACAGTACATATGCTTAGGTTAGCTGTGTATACTTAGGTGTAGGGAAATGCAAACGCCGTTGTCACTTAAGAAATAGATTTCAAAGTCTTGACTTGGAGCTAGGGCCAAGCCTCTTGACTTCAACTCGAGTTCACTCTTGTCTCGTCGTCGTCGAGTTAAAACAATGGGAAATAGGATGACGAGGACAAGTTGTCCTTCCTTGACTTTACTTGACAAAACAATGTGACGAACGTTAGTGCAATAAAATAGCTGGGTGAGCGAGTAAATCATACAAGACGGAATATTGAGGAGGCTATGCCGTCAAGTCTTTGAGATGAGAGCCCCGTTGGAATCTCCGTCTCATTTCCACAGAACAGACTTGAATGTGATAAGGAAAACAAATGGGCTCGGCTTATACCTTCATTTGTTCGGGGTTTCTTGAGAATTATTAGATGTTGTTCGAGAGCAAAATCACATTACGCTGGATTGCAGATTATGATACACTTTATCCTGAGCTTTACAGAGCATTCTGCTGCTACAGTGGTACAGTGTAGAACACCAAATGGTGTGTATAGATAATAGAGAGGAAAACGATATAGGCAAACGAGTAAGCAGGATTGAGGGACAACGTGAGCAAGACACACGCAATACACAAGTACCTCGCATTAAGCAGGAGAATTATGATCGGAATGCATAAACATGAGACATGAACATGAGTGAGAGAGCTGGCAGACTCATGATTCATTCCTGCGTGGCATTATTGACATAAATGAGGTTTGTTTGTAAGCACTGGGGCATGGCACCCATTCAATTTGGTAACACAGACACAAAATAAAGGGGCATTCGAATCACTACGAAGGAAATGAAGGAAAACTTAAAGCAAAGTAAGATTTGTGTCTGTGTGGCCTGGCTTGGCTCCACAATACTGACTGCTACCAACCAGTGCTATCTTCCAATATGCGAACTGGTATGCCGTTTGAAATATGTGAAGTCTCCTTCAAGATAAATTATTGATGCATTTGTGTCTATGTGTGAAAAACAAGTTTTTATGTGACTGTGAGCGAAGAGCGTTTGGGAATTGAGGAGTGTCCCATTCTAATGATCTGAGCGCTCTTCAATAAATAAAATTTGGTGAGAAAGGAAGGTGTGAAAACGGTCGTGGAGAAGGAGGATCAACTTGAGTCGTTCGACAAGAAAAATTGACTCCCGATGGGCACTTCTCCATATGATAAATAGGAGAATAACGGCACAGGGAAAAGAAAAGCAGAAAGCGAAAGAGGAGAAAGGCTGAAGACTGTCTCCTGGGACCCACGCCAGCCACCTCAACAGCCCTATGGTTAGAATTGTGAGGAAAATATGAAATCTCATTCAGACGAGCGAACTGAACGCTCTTCTCCATTTCTCGGTTCGCCTTGGCCTTGTCTTTAATACTTTCTTCCCGTAACAGCATGATTCTTCTTTCTGTACAGCACAGGGGTACTGCAGTATTCTTCATTGCATTGTTACTCCGTAGCAGTGGGAAGGCGCAGAGTAGTGCTATGAATTATATTCCAGACAAATGTTACGATTCCTATATAATACGAGAACTCTTGAAGTTCGTCTTCAATGCAACTCCTTTTTGCCTTTTCCCATGTTAACATTTTTTTATCATGGGGAATCGGCTGAGACCTTTTTTACATCCACGTTATGCCATAATGTTGAATTCCCGCTGGCCGCTTTTCTCTTGTTCACTAGTCAACTCATGTGTAACTCCCAACGATCAGATCCTAACAGAGTCAAGACAGCAAAAACCGAACATTGTACACAGAACGTATGTACACCTTAAAAACCTTTAAACACCTACAAGCCAAACTCATACACTATTCTTGCTATTGCATAATACATATACATAACATATTTACGTATGAGGCGGATAAGGATAATGCAAACGGAAAAGTATCTTACCACACGAATGGTAATGCTTGCTACTTTACCAGTGCAATTGTACAGGCAGTCAAGTTTTGCACTAGTTTTCTTGTGCACATGTGCCCTTAATCTCATACACAGTGAAAATGTGTGGTGTTGTTGTGCTCCAGTTGAAAAGACTTATGGGAGAGTCCTACATGCAGATGTTGACGATCCACACCACGTCCCGTCCCTCCCAGGTCAAAAAACAATGAAATTGAACGAGGAACGCATGGTTAAGCAAAAAGTTAATATTGGACCTTGTTGTGTCTTTTCCGATAGAATACTCAATGCTTTGTTGATCCCTGAAGGAAAGAAAACCAAGGATGGAGTTTTATTCTTCAAATTACATTAGTACTAAGAATGTCTTTCTTTCGACGAAAAACAAAATAACCCTTTAAGCTAAACTTATACTAACATTGCTAGCACGTTCATACATAAATGCATTTCTCCACAGACCGATCTTGTAGCTGTAGGTACCTAATGTACTAGATACTTTGCTAATGTTTACAGACGCTGTGCACGGATGTTTCCTATTAGCACTATGCATTATTAATACTTAAGTAATATACAAATTTATATGTACATATACTATATTTTCTATTAAATACGTGGTATACTAATGGTCATATCATATACTGTGAATATAATTCAGTGTCTGGAATAAACACAAGGCCAATACGTTTACTTGACTTTGTCATATAGAAGACATTTTCATGCTGCCACTTCACATAGGAATTTTTGCTTGTTTTCTCTTAGATTTGAAAATGCAAAGAAATAAGTGGAATTCTATAGGAGTATGCAAGAGACTGAGAATTTTTTTGTCTCTGTTCGTTTAGCCTGGTTGACATTTGTGTATTTGGAGAACGTCACGTATTATTATAACGCTACAACCCTAAGGTGTATATATCATGTACACACATTTAAACAATGTTGTTGTGTCGTCTGTGTCCCTATTCATTTAACTAAGCCAGTTGTTTGTCAATGGTCCTTCTTGTGTAGATTCCTTTCAGTAGGAGCAAGTGTACTTATTGTTAGTATCTGCTAGAGTGAGACCGTGTGAAATAAAGTAAAGCAGACCATTTACATTTGACTACAGTATATTTATATATATGTAAAGCTTAACAAAGTGAGTCTGACATAGTAAAAAATAGTTGGAAGGGGGAGAATGCTGAGAAAGGGGTTGTCCTTGTCAAGAAGCCGTTTACAATAATAAAAGTGCGTAGGACTGTGTAAGTGTCAAGAGAGTTTGGAACATCCCAAGAAGATCTCGTAGTAATAAGATGGATGTATGCATGTGGTGAAGATCGTTGCAGAGCAAAGGCCTTTTTTTGAATGTTCAGCTCCCTGCTACTGTTGACTACTGCTGTGTCTTTGTGTGTGTGTGTGTGTACTGTTCACTTCTTTCTTTTGCTCTCTTGTTATTGTGTGGATGTTGGCAATGCAATGAGTGTTCCGCTTGGGTGGAGTCGTCTCAACTATCTGGAACAGAGCAGAGGAAAAGAAAACACTCGGGTTCACCCGACCAGAAGGCCAGGATTCTCAAGCTCAGGTGGCTTCGTTATCATGAGCTTCGGGAGATCTTTCCAGTATTATTCCAGTCAGTTATGAGTTAGGTGATTAGCATGTGGTATTCCATGTGTCAGAAGTAAACTGTATTCTCCCATAGCACTGACATATTTGTTACAGACTGAACATAAACTCTCGAATCGACTACATATTGCCAACACTTGTAGAAAATGTAGTCTAAGAAACTGTAGCGGCCGCCGCCTCCGCAGCAGTCTTTGCTACCCTACAACGGCTCACACACACACACACACACACACAGAACTAGGTACCTAATGTAAGTAAAATTGGTTCGAATGAAAAGTAAGCAGGACGATCTGGGCCAAAGCAGCATACTACTAGCAGGGAGCAGTTGAACTGTACACAACTAAAGTTACGTTATGTTAAGTTTCTCCCACTCTCTCTCTCTCTCTCTCGTCTGTCTCTCTTATGTGAAAGATTTCGGTAAGGACTAGTGGAAATACATTTGAAACCTACTATAATCTCTGACTACTGCCTACACATAAGATTCGACTAAACTTACTTTTCCTGAACGTGAGATAGTGAAGTTAGTTGGGAAACACTGCGAAAAGCCAAGGAAACCGACAGAGACTGCCAGACCAGAAAAGGAAGTCATAGCAGTGCAGCAACTGTCTTTCTACTGGAGGTGAAAGGCTGCCTGTTCCTACACGCTATAGATACACATAGTAACAGCATACCTTTAGCCTTCTGATTCAGTAACCGCACCTACTCGTCTTCAACAACCTTATTCTCATCCTACTTCAAGAGTGGAGATTCACTATCACAAAATACTGGTGGCCGGATAGGAAGGATCCTATGGGCATTTTCTGCTCAGCTCTCCGCTCCGTGTTTCTCTTTTGGCCTATAGACACAACTCCACTACATTATACAGGGACGACTACAAACGGCGGTGGTAGTACACTGGTTACCAAAGTGTAAGGGGAGTACTCTATTAGTAAAGTGCTCCTCGACTTCCCTGTGTGTGTACAAGTGCAGCAGTCATCCCGCTCCTGGTGGTGGAGCTAGTAGTAGTAGTAGTAGTGGTGGTAAGCAAAGCAAAAGAGAATGAGTAATGAAGCCGGTCTTTGTTGCAGCTTGACCCGGAGAAATAGAGGGCCAAGTTGGCGAGTCGAGACAGACGAGAGTCTCCCATTAATGGCACGTTTGAAGTTATTTGTGGGTTTTCTCTTCCTTTCGCTTCGATTTCTTTTCATTCGGACCCGTAGAGTCTGTAGCATTCCAAACAGCTCGACGATCCGATCATATCATCTCAGCTCAATAACCTTCACTTCACTTCGCTCCACTCGTCTTATTTTCTCTCTTCGTCTTCGTGTGTGTTTTCACACTACAAACTACATACTTTCTGAACATTTACGATACGACTCTTCAAGACATCCATCTCGTGTACTTTCAGCGCCTTTGCTGCCCCTTCCACTACGACTACAAAGACAAAAGTCTTCTGTCTTTATTACATATTGAGACTTATCTCTATATACAAATCAAAAATACCTAGTAATAGTACTATGCACTGCGTGCTCTACTTAACACAGCACTACTCTTCGGTACTTTCATCATCCTTACTACTGTGTTATATGTCCTGTAATGTTACACGCATTGTCTGTCGACTGCTCAAGCCAAAAGAAACTTTTCCTATTTAACAAGCCCACACTATCCCGTATACACAGTGGACAGACACAGACATTAGTTGTTTCATTTCTATAGGCTTGTATGATGTCGTATAATTCTTTGGCT
>JABASC010001749.1:0-21214 GCA_019776185.1 Plutomurus gul | reverse complement strand
GAGGAAAATTTACTTAAGATTTTTCTGAATGTAGTATTTTAATCCTAAACGATGAAAACATTCTTCACATCTGCACAATTTAAATTAGAAGCTGTAAAACTTTTTGACAACGACAATTTTAGAAACAAGTGGATATTTCTATTATCGGTGAATCCACCAAATTAGAATTTAAAAAACTTAAAATCGACTCTTCCATAATCCTGGTGGCTGCACATTCAACCTGATCACGTGTTGTGGAATATGAATATGAGGATGATATTTTGGTACCCTCAGTAGAAGAATTAATGGAAATGGATATGGTTGAGCCAGGAGCTGAAGACATCATAATTACGAAAATTGAATAACCACAATTTATTTCCTTTATAAACCATGAGATTTTTTTTACCTTCCTTCATTCAAATTTAATTGAAGAAATTAAAATTTTAACATTAATATTATAATCCCCCATGGACGAAATAAATCTGGGGGTACAATGCGTTAAATACAGGTTTTACGGCATTCACAATCAGTTTTTCTGCTGCAGATTCCGTGAAACACAAGTTTCCTTTTATTTAGAGTTGTAAAAAGCCTCGCTTTTAGTGTCTGTTTAATATTATATGCAAGATTATTTATTCACTTTATGTGTGCAAATAAGGGTTAAATACGACAATATATTGCCTGAACATGCATGCATAGCGCACTACGGAGTTAAATCAAAGTTACAAAATTCTTTCAGTATTAAGGATCGCCGTGCTCATTTATCCACTTTCACATTCATGCTGTAACTGTATGTAGCAGAAAAACCAACCTAAGCTTATGGACACACACTTAAACTACATTAGAGATTCTCTATAATTAATTTTAACGTGGTCGGCCCTTCTACGCCATTCTCTAGCGCTTACTAAATATTCAAGTGGTCTCTACGAGCAAACAAACTACGTCGACCACTTCCACCTCTTATCCGATAACAACTGCTAATAATGTAAAGTACCGCGATAAATCATATTAGCCTTTGCATACAATAATCTTCATAAGATCAGAGTTGCAGAATATTGCCAGAAAACGGATTTCTTCCTACTATCTGTATATAAATTATAATCAATTTGACCAACCCGTGCCTTTGCTTTCACTATTTCTTTCTAAACCACATTCACATTTTTTAGGATACATATATATGTCGTCGTACGCAAAGTACAAAACATATATCGGTGTGGCTTTTGTGCATGCGGTTGCATTTGTACAATTTCAAGGTATAACTTTACGCTCATCGCAACTGTAGGCTTTACACCGAGTAAGCGTTTTCCTAACCAACCGTATTTTTCTAACAGATTTGTCACCTTCCACTATGAAATATTACCCATTCACATCAGAACCCATTTCTGAATTAAATTTCATTTATTTTCTCCAGTCTCGTTTTCTGCTATCGTCTAACCTCAAAGGGAACAAAACGCAGTCGGCCAAAACCACTAAGCCCCAATTTCACTCCATGTTGTTTTCTATTACATTATCATACCACACTCCACTCTTTGCTTAGGCTTGTATGAATCTCCCCAACTCTTTATGGTCTTCCAGATATCAGCCCTACATGCACAGGTAGTATGCCATTCCCATTACCTATATGAGTTATGGGTTTACAGGAAACCTCAAATGGATATCTTCACACAATTCATGTCAGACTTGTACTTGCTCATTGCAAATTGTTCCAGAAGCACGTGCTCCCACGAAAATAACACCACCTACAACTATTACCACAAAACCGTCTCACTTTCTCCCATCCATAACTGCACCGTCTGTGCACTGTATGTAATTGTGTATGTATGTGTAAAATGTCATCATTCATTGTTACTACTGCTTAATGTACTCTGTGTGCACCTGCATTAATGTAATTTACCGTCTTCATTAAAAATTATAATTTGGCTCACGCACAGACTTGAGATTCATAGTGAACTATCAACCAAAATTAAAATGTTGAACTATTAAAACCATTTATTATGACTTACTAATTAAAATTATGTAATTGTTGTCCAGTTATTATTTACAGTGAGAACGCTCAGAACACAAATACATGTAGTAATCTATATACTAACTAATTCTATACCTTATTTACCGTACTAAATAATACAGCAGATCGAAATTTTTCGACGGAATGCAAAGGCAATATCAAGTTTCAATATTTAAGTAGAACACGTGAAGATAAAAACTGCTGTGGAAACTTAGTATACTGCTTACCTAAACAGTAAGGAAGGCAGACAAGGCATGTACAAAATATATCGATTATTTTCCAAAAAAATCCCTAACAAAATGTAGCAGGGCTGTCAAAATAATACGATAAATGCAGCATATAGGTATAACATAACATATGTTATGTAGACTTTAACACAATATAGCCTCCTGTTTATAATGGTTAGTAGTATTACATATGCACGTGTTTTTGTGTCGGACAGGCAGCGATCGTTAAATTCAAGTAATCTAATACGAGTAGATTTTGTGCAGTGTCGGCGAACATGGTGACGAAAAGAGAAAGTATATGCCTTACCTCTTCGCGGAATTTTTTCACGATTTCTCCCTTTTTGCCGATGATGCTTCCAACCTCCTAGAAAAGAAAAATTAAAAAACAACATTATTACCATAAAATTTATCTACCTTAATTCGGTGGGAGAAATTGCTAACGCTTGTGAGCAACCTCGAACCCCAAATTTTCTCATTTCTACACTTTTCCTTTCCTCGACTACGACTATACACAAAACTTTATTTCATACTTCCATGTTATTTCAACTCGTTGCAACATACGTACTCTGCAGCAAGTATAACTTCCACTACAATATACATGTGATAGCGTTACAGTTTCCCTGAGCTTGCAGTTATTCAGACAGGAACAATAACGCAATGCGAAGTGAGAGAGGCAAGATGAGTATGCTATACTGTGCTATATCACAGCATAATATACTACTTACTTAGTGTAGGGAAACTAATTGTGAGCCTACAACTCAACCGTGTAGCCAAGAAGAGAAAAATCATCCGACTCAACATAACATCAGGGCCAAAGAACATTTGTCTTCCAGCATGCCCATTTTTTTTACTTCACGATCAGTTCTACATCTCATGATAATGTGATTCAATATCAATTCCACTCTGCTCACTACACTAACTCCAACGGCACTCAAGATCACTCAAATCCAACGGACCGGCCAACAACTACCCAACTTCCACAAAAACCACTCTGCATTCTCAACCAACAAAATTTGCAACACACTTTCATTCTTTCCAAGTCAATCTTGTAAATAGTGCATACTATTCCTTACAATTGCTTTCATAATTCCATACAACTTTGCAACTATGCGCAAATAGCAAATTCTAAAACATACCTGTTTTCGTTGAGACCTTGTGGCAAAACAGGCTAACACATAGTGCGGGGTTTCCCCTACCCCAAAATTCCCCACAGTCACTTCCTACTCTTACCTCAATATTGAATTCATTACTAGCACATATCACAAAATAGCCAAAAAACAGTCAGTTCCAACCCAACAAGTCTATTTGAAGTCTCCTTGCCTCACTTTTGTAACAGCCATCCGTTCCAAAGCACACAGAAACGCACACATCAGATAATATTGTACGTATGTAGTGGTGCTCACATTGGCCAAAAGAAACTGCCAGTCAATACTACCACTATCAACCAATAGCTACTAACGCAAACTGTCTATATCTCGTGTTCTGCAAACTGTTGTATGTGTGTTCCATTCACCTCAAACCTATATACCAATTGTCTAAGATACGGGAATGAGTATATCCGAGGCTCGACAGAGAGCTTTTGGTATAATCCTTTTCACTGTATGTGTAACTTGGACTACACGGGAAGCAGATACCGACTGAGCACAGCAACTCAGCTAGCCCATCAACATCACCATTTCATTTTATCGCCTGTAATCGTAATATCGTCATCCACATGCTCTTCTCCTGCCGCCTGCCATGTTAGACTCTTATCCAACACTTTGCGTTTCTCTCTCTCTACTTCTGTCAGCATCTCTCCAGTACTCAATTCACATCCAAGGAGAACCATCACTCCGTACTAATTCCATCACATGACTACCTGCACTGCAACAGTCATTCTATGTCTCATGACTACCGGAGCACAGTTCTAGCAGGAGCGTTTCCAGCCTTCTCCACGACTACGGCAATGACAATGCAACAACCATCATCATCCCATTTTGATCCTCCACTTCCTATGTTTAACCATTACATACGACGTCAATGTCAGACTGTCTACCCCACCAGACACATGAAATAATGGAGTGGACTTGCTCACACAACTCACTTGTATTTGAACACGTAAGAACGTTCTCCACCCTCTCACTCAGACAGTGAAAGTCAGGCCTACTTGCATTTAACTCACACGTAATAGTAATGTGCACATCTACATTCAACTAAATCGCTGTGCAAAAAAGGTACCTGCAGATTAGGACAGGATAATTGAATGCTGGTAAAAGTATAGTCATCGTAATCATACAAGAATATAAAACGCCAAAACACAACTGCGTATGTACATCTGAATCTGAATGGAATATTTTTCCATTTCTGAGCATTCGTCCGGACGATATTTTGACAGGTGTATTTTACTAACTTTTAATAAAATTGAATTTGAATTCTGTAACTAATCTTTTTTAACATTTTTAAAGGCTTATTTACCAAACACCAAATTATGCATAAATACTTATTTGTGTGGGTGGTCTACAATGATCCACTTCAATTGAATTAGCCTCATCTTCAAGTGCCAACTCTTTTCTCTCGTAGTTACTGATATTGTAACAGATACGCGTACAAATGCTTCCTTTTCACCATCTGTCATTTGGACAAGTCACAATTGCACTTTCACTTGTAGTTTGCCACTCCGACTACTCACTATCAGCAATTTCTATGCACGGTTAACATCACAGTCCCCGTCTCGATTCAATCGTTAAGAGTTAAACTGGTCTTTCCCTTTCTCACCTCCCTCGATCAGTTAAATAAAGGCAGACACAAGAGGTTCTGAAACTGAACAAAGCATTTCGGGAAAAACGACACAATTACTGCACGATCACGTCCCGGGCCAAACCGACCGACATAATACTATCAACCTAAAAAACGTATACTTATTTCACCTCTTCCTGCAGCATACACAACCTTAAAAGCATGAAAAGACATTTCAGAGCTCAAAGCTTGCTTAAAATGTGAGTTTGAAAGACTTTTAAGAGAAAAGAAAAGAGCTCCAGTGAGACCTACAAAAGCCCAAATGTTAAAAATCTTCATTTCTCCTCTGAACCTTGTGTAAAGAGTACTTCCTATATTTTCTAAAACGACATGATCACCGCTCGCACTACTCCAACACATCCATATATTACGGCTTCGTTTCCACCTAGCTTTCTCTGTGCCTAAGTTTCCGTGTAGTTACCTCCTTAGTTTCTTTCATTTGCCTTTCCATTCACCATTTCTGGAAAGCATCCCATCTCATCCTTCAGCTGACATTCCACCCCAGCCCAGTCAGAATTCCTACTTTCACATCTACCACTCCAACTTTCCTCTTGTCTACCTACATCTACATCCCACAAACATAGTATAGTAGGTAGGTAGGTGTACTCTGTGAACTGCGTCATATATCTTCAGATCTCTTTCCTCTAGTAGCAGCAGCAGCAGTATGTACTAGTGCTTGATTTGCCAACACTGCCAACCTCTTCCTCTCTATTCCCTACCCTCACATACATACCTGCATGCACTACATCCCATACCTCCTACTACTAAATTGAAAATGAAATATGCATTACATGACAAAGATATACTCGCCCATTGCTGATACGTTCGCTTCACCTCACTTACTTTCCCTTCGTACTTTTCATACGCTTCCTGCTCGTCTACTACTTCTACCACTTCTACTAGTTCTACTACAACTACTACACAATCGTCTCTCCTTGCGTCCACATTCTATTGTATTGCTTTCTTGCTTTCCTTTGCCTTTCTCTCTGCTCGGCCCCAAACTCCTCGTGGAATGGATAAGTAAACACACAGTTCACTTATTTCCCCCAATCCCAATTTCTCGACAATAACTACCTACATATTACGTTTCACATATTCACATTACACCACTTTCCACGAATACTTCCAACTTGTAACTTTCTTTTTAATACAAAATATGGAAACACTCCATTTGCTTTCCAGAAACTTAGAAAACATGTATGTAAATAATATGTGTACTTTAACGTGATACGCCATTGTCATTATGTACGACACACTTCACACACTGTATGTAAAACAACTCATACAGCCTAATCTGTCAGTTCACTTTTTTCGTGTCACCATCATGTTTTCTATGCTCAACATATATAATATTCCAGTTGTTGAGACAACAGCGAGCAGACAGGGGCAACGGTGCAGCAGCAGTCACTTCGGTGAGCAAAAGACGAACTAAATACTAAAACACGCATATACTGTACATAGTAGAGAGCGTGAACATTAGAACTGTGGAAACTCTAGAATACTTTCTCTCTCTCTCTCTCTCCCCACTAATATTAAGCAAACCACAAGGCTATTATCGTACCACTTTTCCTCTATTGTGTTGTACTACCAAGTACTCAGAAAAACCAACTCTCAACGGAACCTAAGTAGCTTGGTCTCGAGTCTCGACAATAAACTGGGAGCCGAATTTGCTCTATCATCATAGCAGTCTATTTAGTACTCACTGAGGCTACATCCTCTCAACCATTACCACAGATCACAGGGGACCACTGAAAACGAGAGAGTAGTTCTGTTCACCTCTACTTGTAGTTGGCAAATCACTTGCGATTCATTTCAATGAATAATTAGTACTTGGCTTCACAATTCAAACAAAAAATATGAGCTCGCAATTTGCTTCTACTCGTACAGAATACGTACACACAACCAGAACGGTGCTAGTACTAAAGAGCTTAACAGTTTTATTGTTCAAATGATACATGCCAATGGTGAACAGTCCAAAGCTTTAGCTGAGATAATAAAAGTACCCCATTGTGCAATAACTGCTTACACTAAACAATTTAACCTCGCTGCTAAAACGGGCTCATTCCTACTTCGATTTCAATCATTCCTCCTGGTCTATCCTGCTTCAATGTACCTGCATATACCCTATTACCCACCCACTCTTTGAAACATACTGTAATCCTTCGAATGCTAAATCTTCGTATAAGAATAGAATCTGTAAAATTTTCCGCGACCAACCCTGAACCATTACAGAGCCTTATGCACTTTGGATTTGCAAGAATCATAAATCATAGGCACTTGAACTACAGACAACAATCACATAGTAAAATCTCAACACCGCTCCCTTTGTTTCACTACCTTTGTTCCCTTAAAAAAAATGTAGACTTCAGCTGGAAAAAGTTTCAGCAACCATGAATGACTTTTAGTGCACAACACGGTCTTATTTATTTGATGTGAATCTTTGAAAGGGCTTGCACATATGATTGTGCATATATCGAATTATGTACTCAGTGGGTACAGTTTCTCATTCGTACGACATATCATCAGGACTTATTGTAGTTTGTGTGCCACTGACTACTAGAAAATATAGTTCTCTGACATAACATGACATGATAACGCATAAAGCATAGCAATAGTAGAGCATAAAGTTTTCTTTTCCTTTCGCATCTGCCTCGCAGTTTCATTCCTAGCAGAAGATGAATTCACCCATAAAACCGTCTTCATCTTCCACTCCATAGCCACATCTCCATAAGTCAAGTCAATCCAAGCTACGACTCACAGGCACTACGTCTCGTCTCTTCACCAAACTCGAGTAAACTCCAACTTTACTTCATTCGAAGATCAGTCCATGCACGCAGCATCCTTCACATTACTGACTAAAGACCTATCTATCCATTTACTCTCAACTCACAGTCACTTACTACTACCACCTACTCGCAGGGTAACCCTACAAGAAAACCCCTTTTCCTTCCATCCAACGAAAGTGTATATATAGAATCGCGTACGGCTTACAATGTACAGAGGGTATACACCATGCTCGTCCATATCGTGCATACAGCAATACACTGTATATCTATCTGATGCACTCTCCCACTAGTCTACTGTTATGTTGGCTGTGGCTTTCGCCATTATTCCTACCATCACACATTTACCATCACAAGCCGTAAGATGTTTCCAGTAAGCTTTTCTCAAGCCACACTACAATACTTCCCAATACATGCCGTGTGTGACCAAGCACTCAATACTCTATATGTAGTACATTACTGTGAAGAGTAACCATATCGTCACTGGCAGACAGACTACTGATCGAGATACGACAACTATTTACTACTACACCATATGTAAGTATATACTACAGATTTGTACGCAGGGATATATAAGTATACGCCCCACACAAGTTGCATTGCTGTCGATCCTCAACGAAAGCAAAGCAAGCGAAGCTTGGAAATCATGGTGAAAAGCATGAAGGGAAATATGTATAGCCTTCTGATAGATATTACGGTGCTCCATAATAAAGTATTATAGAGTTTTATTTATCTTCAGTACTCAAGCTAAACTTTCTTGCTGTCGTATCCTATCCATGGCCATCCACAGTGCACAGACGACTGATATCCACAGTTCTCGATTGAGTAGCACCGTGTGTACATTTCAATTGTATGTATACGACTCAGCTATATGTAGTATACGTATATGCTTACTACAAATAAATCCATACACTCAATGTGGGACACATTCCCATCAAATATTCAGTTACAAAGACAGAGCGAACAGTTTTCTTTTGTCTAAAAGTAGTCAACTAACCAAATGAAACTCAAAACTTTTTTTCAAGTACAGTCCCCGTACATTACCCGCCAAAGATACTACAAAATAAATATTATCACTATATCACATGGAACTTATTATATCTGTCCGCCCTGTCGACTGCTCGATTTTTGCCCTTATACATTAGACAGCCTAATAAGTCGTATTGTCTGCATTCAACAAACTCCTGTGTATTTGCACACACACCTCTCAATATATGACCTGATGTCCACGCTGAATCATAAATGATTACGGGGTAATCGATAGAATGCAGAAAACTAATACACCTTACCAAACAACAACATGAACAGGGTAAGGCCGGTCTAGTATATAAGTATATACCAGTAAACTAGGTGAACAAAGCAACTTCAATAAAAGTACTACAGACAAGTGAAATGTGCTACAAATGTCCTTCCAACCTAATCAAAAGAGTCCGCACAGTTCTAATTGTAAGTGAACTCTTCTATAGGAACAAGAGTCTTTACATATTTACTCCTACTATTGCTGCACTATGATATACTATATCAAGTAGCTGTGCATACTATAGCGAAGCAGACAAGTCCCGAATAGTCAATATTCCACCTACTTAGTTCACGGTAGCAGTTGTACGGGAGTAGAGAAGCTTCATTCTGTTGCGTACCTCTGTAACTTATAAGGTGGTTAGTATATGAAATAAGAAGTGAGTAGATTCAGGCGCTCAGACAGTCAGCTCCCTACTGTCTAGAAATTCAACTCGACTCGCCGCGTTTGAACCTTGGCTACCCCATCATCTCTTTTGCTCAATTCTTCATTGCACACAGAGAAGTCAACGGTTAGTACTGTAACTTGAAATTGAAGCTCGTACAGAATATAGTGCTCATTCTGCCTCGGTCTCCGTTACGACAAACGACGCAACATTTCGCATATTGCACTGAACTCACAATGCAATTCTCAAAGTCATCCTTCTAAACTCATCCACTCCCAACGAAATGACAAATTGAAGTCAGTCAAAGCAGCAGGACCCGTCAAGAAAATCTAATGAATTTCCAAACCAAACCATATATCGTTCGGCAGCATTCAACTGAAACAACTCCAACTCTGCTCTGTATTGTCAATGCTCTGTCAATAATGCACTGCCAACGTGTACGTGCATTGCATTCCTTTCCATCGCTGTTGTAGTAGTATATAGAGAGATTCACACCGTTATCCTTATAAACATACCTACTTAACACTGTCATGCAACAATTTATTTACCTTCTTCAAAATTCGTTTTCTTCCAACTCTCTTTCTCTCTATCTCTTTCTTCGTACTTTTCCTTTCACTTCAAATAAATATGGTACGACCAATCTCCTAACAAGACTTGCGTCACGTTAACTCAATTCGAGTCACCACATTTTTTTACAATATATAGCACAATCTGCCTCGGCCAACCTTAGTCGTACCCGTACCTACTACATACTAGTACTGGTAGGTAGGCACCAAGAACTATAAACACAGCTTTTCTCGTATGCTGACACTCGAAAAGTAAAAGCTGTTCGATCTATCTTCTTCACAAAAATTTCTCCGTCAATCATTCCACAACATTTCTAGTGGTAAAAGTCACATTTCCGCCACGATTCTTTCATACTTTCAACGAGGGGAAATAATGCGCAAAAAGTAATATAAAAAGACTGTGTGCTATAGGATTCTGTCAGTCGATGCAAACATGTAACTGGAAGAGAGTCGGAAAGTCATCTACCTAATTAGGTTTTATATGCTAAATCGTGCAACGCCACGCCAAAACCACTACGTCTTTCAATCCATCTTTCTCTACTATCCAATAACAACAACGCAACCAAAAAGTCTAATGATCACATTCGAATTGCTGGGGGATTTTGACGGCTATGTCTATGTGTCTACATGTAACCACACAGTCACACTTTCTGAAACCAATATAGGTATTATTTGTAGTTCTCCTATCCAACAAAATCCACTAAAGTTATAGGCAGGCAGAGGATTGCTGCAATTTTTGCGTGCTCACCAACCAAAGCATATCTTTCTAAATTCCCCACCTTTCATTTCTGCCGAAACAGGGAAATTGAATGTCTGTTTCAACTCAACTTCTCTCCAAGCGTATTAGATCTAACCAAAAGCAAGAAAAATAAACTAAAAACAATAAACCAGACGCGTCACCTGCAGCGGATAGAGAAAGAAAGAAGTATTCCATTATTTGTATTTACTTTTACGTCCATATACTTCATATGAGGCAGACATCACCCAGCATAATAATGTAAGTATTTATGTCTGCAAAGGCACGCGACCAGCACGACGGATGATAGAGTACATATTATTATGAGTGGTAAAATTTCACCGCACTGTCAATCAATTTTTAACCACAACCCCCACATAACCTTTATCTATTTATGCTATATATCCAAGCAATGCTACTGAGTACGTACACACATCAGTTGAACATGACAAAATGCGCACAATCTTGCTGGTTCTTTTAAGACAAACCTTGAATTTATTCGCAATTAAAAACTGAACCATGCATTACATATCCATTTGGATTTCCATCGCAAAATCTCTTTTCTTCTGAACGAATTATTATGTAAATGATACATTTACTCGAACACTGCTGGCATTGCTATTTTGTCTATACGGTTAATTTTGCACTTAAATATTTAGCTAGTCCTGGTTCAACCTGCTGACAATCGCATCCATTTGGGAAATGTGTGACCAGAGCATAAATGGGGATGGACAAAAGGCCTAGACAGGATTTTCTGAACATGTGAAATAAAGTGCGGGTGATGAATACACGATAGGCGGACTGCACAGCTAATAACAAGTCATCCACGTCACAGACTATGGGTACGCGCGTACAAGGTATTTGAGACCTGTATGTATGTACGTCTTTGCAGTGCAAAAATATCTTCCTGATAGTGAGCACGACCTATGAAAAGCATCTTTTAGAATTTTCTTCTCATCTTTTAAAACTTACAGCTGCTGCTTCTATCATGCACATTGTATATCCTATGCCCTTCATTTTCTTCCCTTTCTCTCTGGTCCATTCTACTTCCGTCTAAGTAAGTGAAAGTGATTTCTCCTGAGTAGGAGAATGGATTTTTGATAGATGCGTACACGAGTGGCCTTCTTGCTCCCTCTATAAGTATTTGTAGGTGCATTGTGGAAAATAACTGTAGAATATAGGAAACAGTCGTGTAAACTTACATTTTAGACTCGACAAAATACTTTAGTAAAATTTTCTACCTTGGAATGTTGGAAAGGGAACGAACGGCGGGAGTAATATGTATAAGTAATATAATACATAACACAAAAGTTCGGCACTCTATCTTGTTGTACGTGAAAGCAGTGAAAGCATGGCATGTCGATAAGTGAGTGAGGCACATGAGCGTGAGCAACTAGCTACGTATTCTTCTCTTCCTACAATGAGAACTAGAACTACAAGAACAGAACTAACTTTTTTTACGAATAGAAAAATACGCAAAGAGACCTACATTTCCCTTTGAAATAGAAATAGCTTCATAAATACTTACAAATACATTCAACGTTTTCCTAAAATCGAAGAGAAAAATGTCCATTTTAATACCCGAAATAATGTAATACAGGATTTGACGCTTTCAGAAAATCCAGTCAGTTTCCACATATATATGCATTATTAGTATGCATGTGTACACCCTTTCACTGTATGACTTTCTTTCTCTTTATTTCAACCTGAATGTAAATCTCTTTTCGGATGACTAGCACTAAAATGTGTGTGTGTCTTTCTCAGTTCTTCAGTCTCACTCGTTTCATCCTATTGGAAATCATCTTATGGATTTCCTAGTTCTCTCGTCTCTGACTCACTTACTCAATATCTACAAAATGTGATTGTGATTCCAGGCAATTTTGTACTGTACCATATGCTAACTAAACGCCAAACCAAGGAAGCTCTTCCATGCTACATTACACATTTCTGGAGCACATCCTCTCGAAAAACCTTTGCAGGAGCTAACACAATCTCAAGGCTTGTACAGTACAAAATACTCGAGAGTAGTAACTTTAGTACGAAACAACTTCTTATTTCTATCATACCGTAGTAGTAATGCATGTCGTAAACTTCCAACTGAGCACGTCCATCCGTTACGTTGGGAACTTTTACCTATATGTAAGTGCACCGCCGCTCTCTCTCTCGCTCTCTCTCTCTTCTTTCCCTCTAACAAGCCAGCCGCACTTAGATACTGAATTGTGCAACCTACTACGTAATACTAGGGCCATTACTATACCTGAAAATTGCCAACGGCAACTTCCTCGTCGATATCCTTCTAAGGAAATGACTCACATCACACGTAACGTTCCCATTTTTCACAAAACTGTACAAAGAAGTGTCTAGTATCTGTATTTTGAGTGTATATTCCCACTGCCTAACGCTTACTTCTATTTGACAGCTTCTATCGCCCGAGTCTCCCTTCCATTACTCCAAATGTGCCTGTTTCAATACTTCCATTCCATCATGTCCAACAGGAAGTCATGCAAATAACAATACAACTTTGCAACATCTATCTTATTTTTTCCATCTTTGTTTACTCTGATGAGAACGAAATCTGTATCACATAGCAGCTGTAAATCATTCCACGGAGAATGTGCGCAAATTTATTTTACATTTATTCACAATAAAAAGCACTTGCATTATATGGTATTATACATATAGTAGAGGAAAGTTTCGTGAAAATGTAACCAGAAGCAAGATGAAAGAGCGACATTCCTTGTTCACACAATGCACCACTTCAGTGATAAAGATAAAAGTCTGTACCTAGTATAGCACTACTACACCGAAAAGAAATATATTGCAGACTACAAAAATACACTTATACATACTTATGTAGGGGAATGCTGAGGAAGTCACTATCGCTATCACTAAACATATAAATATAACTGTAGTTCACTTAATGATTACAACCTATCGTAGCAGTATTTATCATATTACGAAATCAGATTAATATCAAAAGTGTATAAATTTGGCAGTCTCGTGCCCCCAACTCAAACACATGATGATCACGCAAGCAAACAATTAGGGCTGCAATACATATTCTACACTTTGATTATTTAGATCATCGTTTACGTAGCAGCTGTACTTCCTCCAATTGGGACAGCCTACAATCAATCAATTACGAGTTCATGAGCTACCACAGGATATTTCCTTCTATTTACCCTACAATAAAAGTACGTATCAAATGTCTGTAACACAATCTTTCTGTAGTATACATATATCATACCTATAATCAAACCTACAATGCTATGCACCCAATTCACAGCTGCAATGGGTCACTTTGTCCAATTAACTATCGTGTGTATCTTGTACCATGCGCCGCCATGGCACACTAATACTACGACTCACCATGCCGGCTGTAAACCGCTTTTCCGGTCATTTGCCAAAGACTGAGTGCAGCGCAGCCACCTTGTTCCTTTAAAAAATAATGAACCTGATGGCATACAATAAGCATTTGTATTTGAGACACATGCGTCAATCCATTCTACACGTACATCATCAAATATTAAAAGTTACAGAACCCTGGAGTGCGTCTGAAAAACAACAACAATACTTTTTTCTCATTTAGTTAAAAAAAATTAAATTAAGAATTTATTTGTTGCCAGCACGCGCGCCCACCAAAACAATGCATTCGACCTCAAATACCTCAACTTTCACTACTACTACTGCTACAGAAAATAAAGGAAGGGAATTGCTACGTCTTCACTTCACTTTCATTCTGCTTCGACACGAATTCATCTTGCCAAAAGTCTACAGTATAGTAATACGTAAAAGTATAGATAGACTTGCACGGTTTAAGAAACTCCCACGATTTACGTTCAGACTTCTTTGAATTCTGTCCATTTCGTGCCACTTACGGTATTTCTGACTGACCATCTTTTTTCTATAGTACATTTATCTAACTGTCTTGTCTGCCCCAGCGATGTCATGTCATCAGTTGCGCAAAGAGCCAGCATTCTTTCTCATGTCCTGCACACAGCTAACTGCGTACACAGTATTAGTGCAATTCCAGCACAGCTCACTCAACTTTCAAAGTCACAAAGTACGTGAGTGAGTGAAAGTCCACACACAACGCTACCCTTGCACAACATTCAAACACACGGGCGGAGCAGCGGAGAGCCCTACTGGGCGCATTGCAAAACCCCATGCTTCTCTGTGAATAGTAGTGAACAGGAGGAGCATCCTTCACCGTACGAATATGTATCATTATCTCCTACTACTACTCCTTTGGCTTTAGAGAGCACAATAATTGGATATGAGATGTGAGCAAAATGCCAGCAACTAAAACGAAAATGGAATAGAAAGGGGAACGGAAGGAATGTGGTGTGCCTGTCTGACTTACATGAATGATACCAGACCTGGAGATCATAAGGAAGAATAGAAACACCATATAAAACATATCACCCACTTTTTGCCATACCAGAGAAAAGCAATGTGAACTCTAATGGAAGCCCAGCAGCCTTACTTGACTTGGTCCTCCAAATATCTCTCTTCTCTCTTTACTATCAGTATATACAAGTATATCCATAATATGGCTGCAGAAGTGAACGTCCATACGATAGATACCTTCTATATGCTCTAGAGAAAGTTCTGCTCTCTTCCACCCTACCTCCTATAGCACGACCACTTCAAAAAACAGTAATACATAAATGTAAAGGAAAATCTACTGAAGGTTCTACTGCACTTACTATGCATTCATATTACTACAACTCGTGCTTCTACCCACCAGCACTGCTCCACGACTACCACTTCTCTCTCAACAGCTCAGTCAGCCATAAGGATTTCTCTCTGCAGCAGTGAATGTAAGTTCTCCGCCAGGTCCAACTCATCTCGTTTCTTCCCTCAGTACAACCCAACCACTACTACAACCATTTATAGAGCTAAGCAGAGGACACACTATTGCAAGTGGAAAGCTTCTCTCTCTCTCTCTCTCTCTCTCTCTCTCTCTCTCTGTCTCTGCTTCTCTCAGAGCTCTCGACTTGACTCTCCACCATATAATAATACCACTTCCTTCTCTTCCCTCTGCATCAGTTGAATTCAATTGAAGAGATTCTACTGATCTTCACTCATGCTTTTACTCTCGTTGATAGCTACTCCATGTTGCTCAAGCTCCTGTACAACAGCCCAACTTTCACCTAACTGTCACATAGCCCTTATCATCGCACCATAAAACATTGGAGGAAAGACTCAAAATTCACTTGCGACCAACATTATTATTTTTCAGATGTTCACTCTATATTGATTGTAAGAGTCAATGCACAGCTTTGTCCTGTTCTCTTCTCACTAATTGTTTATTGAGCGATGCACATAGCCATTTATACAGAATGGAGAGAATTTTGCCAATAATTCCAACAAAGTAGTCAGATATCCAACATATTATATTGTTACTAACTTACGGATAACACATTGGGCAACTCTTCATGCATATATCAAGTGGTGCTATACTATATTACTAATTGATGTATGCAATACATCAATACAGTGACTTTGTCACTATACTATTCGGGTTCTAATCAATAATAAAATGTAGGTATTGGGAAAACACGCAGGTCTCGCGCACTAAAGGTCAAGTTAAAGTATGTAAGCAATAAAAGTAAACTTGTAAGTTGAAAACAAAAGAACTTAAACAGTGACATCGACCGTTTCAAAGATTTAAAACATTACGTTAGCTAGAGTCCTCTCAAATTGCCTCAACTACCACGAAATCCATTCCGCGTGCTACTTTCCTGATTCCCATCCTTCCGAATCCAATTTTCCCTCTCAAAGAATAAATCTCATAAATAATTTACAGCCAGTCTTCCCATAAGACTACGACGTGTACAACGCTCATATATTTTCGATATAAACTCAGCACAGGTAAGTACACATTCAAGTATAAATACGAACTACCACGTCTTACAGTTATTCTGTCAACTGGATACTAGGTGCTATGCCTCTTTTATCTACTTTGATAATTCAACTATAGAAAGGTAGCAACATAATACTGCACGTGGATTTGGAGTTGCTTCCACATCCAATGCCTCTCCCGCAGACAAACAGTGAATCGTCGCGTCTCGATGCACCGTATATTACTTTTACGTAGTAGAAGTCTGTAGTAATTCTTACTAACTACATAAAATGGGGATCGACAAGATTTTTTACGAACAGTCCGGAGCAACCACCTGGGCTCACTCCAATTCTTCCAAAATGAATCCAATGAATTATTTTCAAGATGGAATAAATATTCAATTTGCAATGAAATCTATGTATTTCAGTAAGCACACAACATGGGAAAACGATTTATAACAAGCAAATTACAGAGTAAACAGCCAATTGATTTTCGATTCCAAATGCATTTATTTCGCCAAATTCCCACAATTTGGTAATTTCAAACTTGCCTACACCGACTGGTAAAGGTTGACAATATTACAACCTCTAAAAAGTTTAACAATTTATTTAATTGAGAAACGAATTCATTTGTAAACAACCTGTCAATTACGTACATGTGGTGTTTCATTTTTCTGACCCTGTCTGCGCATATTTACCATTTATATAGACTTGAATACTTTCGCAGATAGAAAACTCAGAACGATTGCATCGATCAGATAGAGTCGATAGTCGATGGTTTGTTTGGCAAACAAATAAGTTTGTTTTGTACACATTTCGTCAAAAACTTTTCAAATATTAAATAGCTGTACCCATTTCCCTGAATCGGTTACACCTCCACTACGTGACACACGTTGAAGCAGTAAAATACTATCTGTATATACGAAGCCGACTGAATGAGTCCCACTGTGATACATAAGAGTAGAGAAAATGTCGGAATTAAGGAAAGACAATGCCAGACCCTCTCACAGCCGAACAGCTGCACTGCTTACAAGTCACGATCAGACAAAGGCAGTCGTGTTATTTTTGTAAATGCAAACCAAACCTGAATTGAGTCAATTCTTTCATGGCATTTCTTTTGGTTTCCTTCAATTTTACCTTTTCTTCAAACCTTTTAAGTAAAAGGTAGTCTAGTCTGCATTTGTAATCTCAAGCAAATAGAGCGAGTAAACTTCTCGAAGCGAAGCCCAATTCGAAAAAAGAAATCCGGCAAGCATACAAAGAAAGATGAGGTAACATCAGCTTTCACTGAAGAGACTCGTCAGACTTGACTGCCACGACCAGAAGAGAAGAGTCCCAATACACCGACAGCATTCTGTCTGTGCAAGCCCAGTGCAATACACAGCATTACCAGGGAAAACATAGTGAACATCCCTAATCCTTCCCTCACCCCACAGAGGATAAATCAATCTACTAGTAGAAGGTGCAAAATGTAATATCCCACACTTCCCTCTCTCCACTTGGGGAGAATATTCCTAGTCTCAATTCCCACTGTGACATACCTAATGTCCTCCAGCCCCTAATTCAACAAAACATAATGCTTACATGCATTCACAACTAAACTGCTCGCATATCTATTCGCTTCTGACAGTTTCCCAGCTAGTTTATCTCCCAGACAATACCTAAAGGAGCGAATCAACAAACTCGACTCAATTCGATTCAATGTCGAATATGCGTTCCACTATAGACTTTCGATACATTCTGTACCTAAGTGCGTCTGACCATCAGAACACGTCCTTAGAGAGGCAGAGAGAGAGAGAGAGAGCGAGAGATAAAGAGTTGAAAAAGAGTATTACTTATCTCACTGGCCAAAGTATATCCAAGTATAACTCAGAAACGGCAATGTGTAGTAAGTAGAGCTCTTCCAGCACAGAAACTACATACGACAGTCTTTCCCATCGTTCGTGTGGTATGCAACCTTGCCAGATAATGTACCTTCTTCTATACAGATTCAATATACATTCACGGAAGAGAGTCAAGTCAGTCGACGAGAGTAGTATTAGTTGGAAAACGATAAACTCTGTTGTAAGCAGCAAATTTGAAGGGAAAACAGTAAAGCACTTCTTTTGTCTGGGTGAAAGCTGCATTTCGTTTTTGGCAGTCGAGAACCGAACAACGAAAACACATTTTGACTCTCGACGATCCGATCACATCGACAGCTACATCGACATGACCATCGATTTAGTCCGGAGCAGAGTTCTGTCAGCCGGAAAGCTTCTCTTTGCAATCCCCATTTGTCTCACTCTTTCGCTTTTCTCCGTAGGCTTCTTCTCGCCCTGCTGTTGGTCAATTTCCGTGGAAAATGAAGAATGACGGCTCAAAGTGAATGAATGAAGAATGAATGGGATATCTAAAGGATCACCTCCCTGGCTCAACTTAGTCACTGCACTCTTTAAGTTAAAAGCCAGCAGATAGCTGTTTCAAAAAACATCAAATAACTCTCCCACTACTACTACTCACCTTCGCGCCTTTACCTCGGCTTCTCTTCCGTCGCTTATTCTAAGAATCGTGTAAAGGGTTTCCTGATCAAACCCGATCCATTTAAGTAAATGCAAGAATTCACTGTATGTATGAACATGCAACTCACTGTACTCCATTTCTCAACAGTCAACACTGAAAGTATATTACTATATGTATGTACCTACCTACTGTGAAAATGTATACCAATACATTTGTATGTACATAGGTATACTGTGTTCAGTAGATACAGGGGATTTACGTGGACCCCCATATATGTACTTACATATGCTTTCACACCGTGAGCGGTTCTGTGTAGAGAAGACAGAGTCAGTCAGATTGAAAAATGAGAGTTGTTCGTGTCTCATGACCTAAGACTTTTGTGAAAGAGTCGCCTCACCTGACTTCTCCCACGACCATTTGTTCATCTCTTCATTCTTTCCTTGCATTTTCTAGTAATTTACTACACATACATTTCCATTCATAGCCACATCAACTCTCCTCTTACATCTCCAATACATTTCCTGAATTCTATTCTCCACATAACATACACTATTCTCAACTATGCTCATGTCACTTTCGTTTCCCTTTATTTTCTTTCTCTTTATTTCACTTTCTCCGTTCGACCCAAATCAAAGGATAACAGAAAAAACAAAAATGAAAAGGACAGAGCAGGAAAGGAGAGGAAAATTCATACGTTCTCATGTTGTCTGCCGGCGCACCAAGTATATTGTATTTTATCCGAAGCAGCTAGACAACTGTTCTGTAACATGGGTTGACTTACTATATGGTTAGTGCAATCACTTTTTTCTCCAAGAACACGCTACCAAATCTTCTTCAATACAATACTATCGTGTAAGAATGGCTTGATCATACTGGTAGTGGTGGTAGTAGGCTCCTAACTTCATTCCTAACAGAATAGAGGAAAGACAACAAAAGCAAAGAAGCCCGTCTGAAGTCACACAAATACAAGCCGACAGGACTCCCGACACAAAATGAGAAAATATGACTGAAATGGGATTGTAAATTGTACCAGCATAAAATATAAAACGCAGCAAGTCCTCCAGCCACTTCAAATCCATGGATCAGCGTCAACCAAGTCCTACTATGAGAATTGTCTAGTCATTCAACTCGGAACTCGGTTCACTTATAGTTCTTCTAGCTCTTCGTCTTCTACAACTATTCCTCCACTACACTTCAGTGAACCTACAACTGGAGGTATGAGTGTGCATTACCCCTCAATTCATAGTCATGCCTTAAGCACAGCCCATTAGAAGATAGTGCTCTATATACAGAAGACCTGTCTAAGGTTTCCTATTCTAATCTATTCCCAAGACTTACCGGCTACCATCATCCACGCCATATGCACCTTAACTTTCATTTTTGTATCTTCTGACTCTCACTGCCTCTGACTACTAGATGGATGACTTCTACCAGCTGCTGCACTAACTTATAATAGAACAACTCTCATATCTGAACGAGAAATAACCTGAGCTGATGCGCTCTAATGTTCATACATTCATTCTTCCATCCTTTTCATTTCTTATCAAATGTTCTTTTTCATTCCAACATCCTGCTCTAGTACGTGCACAAACGTCGTACTAGCACTAGATCAGGCATGTCAACACAAAAAATGGAGAACACGCGGGCAATTTTTTTTAAATTGCCATTTTTGTAATTGCTTTCTCCACACTTAATTTACCGTCACTTCAATAATATGATATTACAATTACATTATACTAAAAGTAGCCCAAATTATTATAATTCTATGAACATATTTTGTTAAATTGATGCTTAAGCTTACTAAAGTACAAAAAATTGTGATCAATTCAAAGTTTTAAACTCAGGACTTGGGCGTTACTCTCATCATCGTCAAACAACAGGTGATTTGGTTCAGATTTACAATCAGAGTTTTGTTTACTCTTTCTCGATAATAAATCATTTTCACAGTATAACGATTTTTTGCATATACATATATCCTTACTAATTTGAGGAGAAAGCCCATCTCAATAGCACAAGATTGTTATTCAGAATAAAGTCAACATAGAAATGTATACAGACTGGAGTATGGTCATCCTTTCGTAAGACATTTCACTTTACAATAGAAGATTAATCCCATTT
>JABASC010001748.1:0-21233 GCA_019776185.1 Plutomurus gul | reverse complement strand
AGTGAAAATTTGCATATTTTACAAGTACCATATCACCAACCTTAGCATCTTGATACTTGTAAAAAATGAACGTAACGACATCCACACAAATTATGAGCATTATGACTACGTCAAATTTCCAATTGCACACACAATTGTAAACAATATGCAATAAATATCTTGGCTTTGGATAGTTGAATGGCTCGCTTAGATTTATTACTTTCCGGTGTTCTCTGTACTTTCGCAACTGCTCTTTGGTCATGAAAATTCCGGCATTCTGTGAGTCAAATGTCAAAGAAACATTAACTCTAGTGAGTTGTGACTTGTGACGTATAGATATAGATATCATTCGTTTGTTTGTACATTACCTTTTCTCTTTGTAAGTGGTAAAGGATAACTCCAAAAAGCACATTGAAGAAGAAAAATACACAGACAATCAGAAATGCAATGAATAGTAAATTCATTACATAGTTTTTATCACGTTGAGGTTGAATCAGAATCTAAAAATTGTATGTAGCAGTATTGTATGTACATGCACATAAATATTAATGGTGATGAGAATAATAATAATACATATTAATTAAAATGTGTTAGAAATAAGAGTATTTTAAAATGTACTTACATCTGACGCATCGCTCGCGTCTTCCAGAATGCCCGCAAACCCATTTATTGTACCGACTTGAATGAGACTTAAAAATGAATTTTTAAGGTTGTCAAAATTTTCACGACTGTTTATCCAGGTGAAATTATTTGCCATACATTCCATCTTGTCTGATGTCATAAGGCGATAGTCAAGCACAGAACCGTCGTAAGGATCTACGCACTACAACACGTAATCATTGTTTTAGACATTTATGGACAAAATACAAATTTGGCATTTGGTTTTGATTTTATTACTTTATAAAATGTCCAACTCAGAAATAGTACGGCCTTTGTGGCAAAGATGAACCATAGAAGCAGTCCACCAAGAATAAACCATATGCAAGACCTTAATTGCGCCAATAGTCCTATTCCCACCACCTAGAATACATTTCGTGGGTCATTATGATTACGGTGATGGTTTAAATATGACGCAGGAACAAAACGTAATCGTCAGTGTTGTAGATTACTTGAAGGTAGAAGACTCTGGACACCAGCATGAATATTCTGAGGCATCTTAAATTGAATGTTTCTGTCAATGGAAAATGCAGATGATTTACTTGATACAGATACAGGTTTGCAAATGTTCCCTAGATTCGGACAATAAAGTAGAAGAGCTTTGTATTCATTCATCTAATGTGACAGCAAACCCGGCAAAACATATCTAGAGTAACCTTTCCTTTTAAAGCGTTACATACCGAAACCAACAGGAGATCAAAGAGCCATCCAATACTGGTAAGACAAACTCTGGGACCTTTGTAGTAGACTTTGTAGGCCACTTCCACCACAAAATACAAGGCAAAAATGATATCCGTGTAGAAGATAACACCAAAGAGAGCTGAGCTGTTGCTGTTTTGGATGTCGTCGAGAACCTAAAGCGGAAAGAAAAAAGGAAATCAAGTTGGTGCCACTAATAAACAAATAGAGTGCACAGAATACCACCAAGACGATTGTTTTCAACTTTCACGAGAGGTAAATGAAGGGTTTTATTTTGATACTTGGTATGCATTACTTACAAGTGGTAACCATGAAATTAGAATGACCGTAAAAGAAATTCCATCGATGGTTCGTCCTTCGGGGGCCCAGTCATCTTCGACTCCAGGCCGATAAGACTGGGCTTCAGCTAACTCTCTATGTTTTGGAAATTGGCTAATTGTAAAGGACTTAATGAGAACACAAATGGATCGTGCGAGCATCCAGTCAATAGCTTTCCTAAGAGCTGTCTTTTCTCTGGGGTGTAGCTCTGCAGACTTCAATACTGCGATTGCAGTACAAGTAATAGAAACACATGCCACCATCAGTAGCAAATGTCCTATTAGTATTCCAGGAATGTAGTAAATGAGACACGAGTAGTTGGCAACAAGAAAACAGTTACGAAGGGTTTCTATCCATTCTCCCGCGAGCATCCTCATGCTAAGCATGTAAGAATGGCCTGTTAAAAGACAAAAATTCAAGTATGATTTCTAAACTGGAATCGTCCGTGCAATATTCGCTCGAGAAACTACGTGGATACCTTTGTACCTTCGTGACGAAAAGCATATGAGCTTGTGAGGGGATAGCACCACCACAATGCTGTATCTAATGCTACTCGCTACTTACTGATACTTTGCTACTAAGTCGCAATATACACCATTATGAATTAACGAAAGTTGCGCGGGCTTTCTTAAAGTCATAATTTCTCCGAAACCGGGATGTCAATTTAAAAACTGTCTAATAAGTTGGAATAGTTGTGGGAAGTGCTAAGTATTGTGATTAACTAGTAAGTGTCTAGGAACATGTATTCTGTAGTTCAATTATAATTTATTTATAGAACGCGTTAGTCAACATGGCACCTATAAATAAAGAAAAAGTGAAATCAAAACACTTTAAATGTCATGTATGCGCTAAACGGTTCACACACGTCTACAGCTTCTTCACACATTGAAGATGTACAAGACAAAAGAAAACCTTGTAGTGTCACTTAGCAGTCATTGTCTAATACGCCGAAAACCAAATCAAAATTTGGACTCAAAAGTTAGTACATTTTCAGATACAACGTAATGAAGAAAAACAACAGAAGAGTACTTGCCATAGTCCATGAAATTCCACCTGGGAAAAGTTTCATCCGGAAACAAATGAAACCCATCTACATGGATAATAATTAATACAATTTTAATTTGACGCCACCAATAAAAACAATGAATAGCCTTGTTTACTGAAAGTACCTTTATAGTCTGGATTTAGATGGGTCGTTGTGAAAATCGAGAAAATGAATAAAAACATCTGAACGAATAAAAAGAGACTTCCAAACAATTTCACAGAAGTCAATAGAATGTCTCTCATGATTCCTAAGGTTGCCCATCGGGCTACCAATTTTAGCCATCGAATCTGCAGAAAATAATGTTCAAGTAATTATCACTTTGCGAGTATACAATACAATTAATTGCAGCTAGTTAGAATACATAAATAGATTGAATTGTTACCTGCAGGATAGATTCCAATATAAGATAGTATAACGAGAATTTCAAATATAGGGTCAAGTAGTAAATCCAACTGATTCCAACTACACTCATGTCAAAGATATTCCAAGGTTGCTTAAAGTAATTTCTTGGTCCGAAAACAATCAATTTAACGATAGCTTCCACGTTATATATTAAGATGCAGAACTGTTGAAGTCACACAATGGACATTTAGCTGGTGGTTCGATATACACACATCATGCAAAAAATGCCGGCAGATCGATAGTACTACTTGTATGTGTACTAGCGCAAGCTTTACTTACAGCCTGCACGATGTACACAACAGCAATAGTAATTCTCCCCTCTTCCGGATGGTAGTTGTAAGCATAGAGACCAAATATAGTAATATCAAGGAAGACGACACCCGCTAAGAGAATTTCCACTATCGGATGAACGTAGCTTTCTTTGGAAGAGTTTTGAGATGATTGTGGATTCTCTGATTGTGCGAGACCTGCTTCCTCTATTTCTAGTACTAGATTGTCCTGTCTCGTCTTCTGAATGATTGAATTGGCTATATAAATATTGTTATGCACATTTATAATTATATAAATTCCTAAATGCGAGTAGAATGGCAGAAGTGCATGCGCGATAAGCTCATTGACAACCAAAGGATCTTACCTATGATTCCGTAAGCCAGAACTCCAATGGCAAATGTTCCCAGAAAGAATACTAAGACTAGAAATATGGTGTACCACGCACCGACTGCGGACCAAATCTGTAGTAAATGCACAAGAAAAGGATTACAAACTTTTTTGATAGATCAGGATAAACCCCAAGGGGGATTTGTTTTTTGCACACGGTTATGATTGTGATTCCAGCACCACCATGTATAACACCAGTGGAAACAGACCTGATTATAAAGCTCCTGAGGATAGTCCTGAAAGAGAAGGCGAACAATCGTGAATATCGTCCAAGGCAATGCATCAAAGGACGTTTGGCCATTATTAGGGCTTTCTCCGCAATTCGGTTGACAGCTGTAACCTTCGGGGCACCTAGACATCCAATTAATAAATAGAAGAGGTGGCTCTCAACTTTTAAGTGTAACTGTCATTTCTCGTTTGCAGTCTATTATAGAGACTTGTCTCAACTGCGATAACTAACTGCTTTGAGTATAAGCAAATGGATTCCCGACCTCGTTCCAGAGTAATTTCCGCAAATGGCATATTCCAAGTCATTGTTTTTGTACCAGAAACTTTCGTTCCTGCAGGAAGCACTCGGAGAATTGAATAGAGTTAATCGAGTTAAGTTCCTAATAGATCTCACAGTGTTGTTTTGTACACATTTTGATCTCAAAGTGCTAAAGAACAGTTTTTGTGCAAGAATGGAAAATCCTGTTATCGGAATTAGAGCGTACAGACACATTTCAGAGAGTCGAAGTCCCGTAATGACAATCAAGCCGAACGCATCTTGTAAATCTGTAACATAAGTTTCTAAATTACGAAAGACAAACTCCATTACGTCCACCAACAAGTCACTGCTCGTCATCCAATAATAACTAAGCTTAGAGAAGCAGCAGAGGAGAATTTTAGAGAATGTCGTAAATGATTGAGCGTAAGAACCTGGAATTAATGGAATGATTTTCAGTATCCTCAAAGCTTGAATGGATGTCCAAATAGGAGAATAAATCCACATGGACGCTACGCTATAAATTTACAACAGTATTTCAAACACATTGCATCATTTCTCCGGTAAACTGTTATTTTATGCGCATTATTGAGTACGTACGATCCAGCAATAATGAACAGATCCAGCCAGTTCCAAATACTACGAAAACACGTGAATCGATCCAATATTACTCCCCGAGCAAGAATCTTCAGACATAACTCAAAAATATAGATGGATACAAAAATAAATCTAGCGGACAAAATTGTTAAGAAACATTATAGTACACACAGAAGAATCCATATAAAAAATATCAGCAAAAATTTGATCAGAATAAGTGCGAAAATATTTCTTACTCGAAAATGACATGTAATCTAGACAGATCAAATTCAGTCCAGAGAAAAAACTGATTAATTCTCTCTATGCCAGTGAGAAGAAGAACGCAATTGATCACGACAGTTGAGACAATGATACCGGAGAAGATCCAATGAGTCAAGAAATAAATTGCCGCCCGGCGAAGTAGACTAAATGGGCTCAGCAAAAATGAAACTCTTTTGGCACTGAAACCTATATATAGAAATAGTTAAATTATCAGGGGGAGGTAATCAAGTTTAATTTATTACGCTGCAGGGTGAGCTATAGGAGTGAAATCTCCTTGTTTGAACTGAGAAGTCGGCGCGAGAGGAACTGCATTCATCGCCGTCGTATTTTACTTTAATTGTTATTAAAGTTAAAGTGAATATTTACGATAATATTGACGGTTAGTGTACCTACTTCTACTTTCTATTAAAATACTTAATTTATTTAATGAATAACAAACAATAATCAGAAAAACTCATCTCATACAATGCTTAGAATTTTTAAAAACCAAGATTTCTCACATCACATCTGGTGAAAAGCATTCGGGAGGATAACCATCATGTTAAAAAATGTAAAGAAAAATGTAAACATTATTACTCACTGTATGTGAAGCGATGTATCGTCTTCTTTTTCCCGATAACTACAAAAGTCTGCGAAACCACAGGGAACCCCTGATCAATACTTTACCAGATTATGTTTGCTTTTTGTGGATATTTTATGGGATGAAATCTCATCCGAGTTAGTGGAACATCCTCAAGGTATATATTTATTATTTGTCAAAGGCTTTTCCTATCGTCCATCCTCAACGGATATTGTCATTAGTCATTGACAAAAATGTGTCATTTAGAGAGAAAAAAAACTCCAACAATATTATTGGTGGAACGAAGGAAGCGATTGTGTAATGAAAGTGGCAGAATTTATTTATTTAGTACACAGAAGAATAAAATAAAACAAAAGGGGATGCTTTCCGATCAAAGACCTAAATACCTCTGTCCTCTGTGATGTGGAACTAAATTTCAAAGTGCCTTTAATTAAACTTTGAAGAGAACCTATAAACGAGTATATAAATAAAATGCATACCTGTTGATTTCTGTAAAAAGGATCGAACTCTTCAAGTGGTGTGCATGCCACTGCGTCAGAAAAATCTTTCTGCATAGCTTTTGGGAGCGGCTTCCCTTCCGCAAGCAGAGGATTCGGATTTTGCTTCCGATTTTTCCATCCTTTCACTTTCGGCTTGACTTTGACTCTGCCGTGTCTGTCCTGGAGAATATCTCCCTCCTCGTCTTCATCCTCATCAATTCTAATTGTCTTCAAGGCCTTCCTCGTCAATATCTTTAAACTGCTCTCTTGGTCTCGATCCATTGCGGAGCGACGGCGGAGGTAACGGCAACAGCACAAGCTATCCTAACTAGTATTCGAATCACGTACCGCTTTGTTTCCTTTCAATGATAATGGTCACGTAAATAATAAATAACACAGTGTGCAGCACCAGTCCTACGTACGTTGTTACGTATACAAGACGAGAAGCTATCTGGTGTCTACCTGCCTATTTACAGAACAAGACACACACACCAAGGAGAGCGATGAAGAGAGGGAAAAAATCGCCACTTTGTTCTTGGTAAAATTATAAATTCCCTGAACACCTTTTCTGTGTACTCGAGAAATGGAGACGAACTAACAACTGACAAACTGCAAGACACTCCGCGACGACGACTTCCTTTCTCCCACTCTCTTTGTTTACTGCTGTGCCACCTACACACAGGAGATATATAATATGTATGAGTCCTACTCAAGTTGCCTGCCTACTACACCTACGCTCTCCTTTTATTTTTTAAGTAAGATGTTTACTAAATACAACAGTGGTGACTTTCTCTCTCCTCTTCAAACTTAACTTTGTCTAGTATATTAGACCAGTATTTTCAATGATAGGCGGGGGAAAAATAAATATATTTTTAACAGTCATGATGATTTATTCATCTATATCCGTTGGCCTATCTGTGTGGGACTACAGTAATAATAAAGGAGCCAACAACGTCTACTAAAAGTCAACCCAATAAACTCAGGTCGTTAGTTTTGGTTGAGGAGAACAATCGGCCGATTAGGGACTGAGTGACTGACTCTAAAGGAAGTAAGTAATAGAGCTATTGTAGGTAACTGACTTTACTGGGCAAGGAACTGACTTCTACTGAACTACTACTGAACGCAGAGAATTTCTCTGACAGAGCTGCGAACACCAACACCAACTAAAACACTGATCTCTCTCTCTCTCTCTCTCTCTCTCTCTTCTCGTATCTTCTCTATTCTAGCTCCCTCCTATCTAGAAAGCAGCAGTCGGGAGCAGGAACGACGACAACTCTACCTACCTACCACTACTATAGTATACATTCAGCACACCGACTACGTACACATTCACTAACGAACAAACGGCAAGACGTTTTCTTCCCACACAGACCAGAGCAACGGAGAGAAAGAGAAAGGAGCTAAAGCAATGCTGCTGTTGCTGCTGTGCACTTGATGGAGAGAATAGGACGACCGTGGTAGTGTAAAATGTGTTGGCGGTAGCGTAAGCAGATCCGATTCGACTCCCGAAGACGCAACCTTCCAACTAATCGATACAGACAGCAGCATCACGCATGTAGTACATACACCAACACCATAAAATACGTGAAAGGCTTCACGAACTCGGCACAATGCATGAAAAAGCATCGGAGACTTGGCCATACTAGTCTGGTCCAGTGCTTGTCTGAATAATAATCCGTTGTCTGTAGCACCACCGCCACCAGTAGGTAAGTAACTAATACCTACACAAGTATACTACATTCTACTGTACAGCATGTACTTCCATATAGTAGTGCATACATGCACAGAGTAATACTGAAGGCGGAAAAGCAGCCCAAGCACAACCACGACAACTCAAATCAACGCTAAATGTACTTGACTTTGCTCTAGTTTTGCGACTTGACTCCAGTAGACTCGAGAATATTCCTGCCACACCACCACTTTTCCCTTCCTCTTTCTCCATCCGTCTCTCTATTTCATAACACAGCTCTCGCGCTGCTTTCTCTCTTTCTCTCTTTTCAAATATGCTCTACTGGTAGTAAGAAGTATGCCTCCGTATCCGTACTTACAGTTAGTCTCCAGGAGACGTGTCTACACATAGTACGTACGTAGATACAGAAAGAGCCACTCTCGTTTTCTTCTCGCACTCTCCCTCGCTCTCCGGCGCTTTTGTGTGTTTCTGGTGCCTGTTTGTCGGGGATTTTTCTTTGGCCCAGTTAACTGTAGTATTTACTTTCTCTCCAGCTCGGATTCTTCTCGGATTTCCTTGCCATGTAATAAGTACGTACTGGTCCGTTGACTGTTGCCTGTTAATGCCTCCACCACCGCCGAAGGAGGTTGTATTGAAGAGAGAGCGTGCTTGCTGCTCTCTCTCTCTCTCTCTGCACGAAAAGGCCACCAGAGCTGAACATTATCTCTGCCTCCACTATGTATGGAATATATAAACGTCAAATTCTCTCCGGGCATTCAGGTAGACAGTCAGATACACAAGTTGGAAAACCACACGGGAAAAGCGAGGATCCTGTCCTGTCCTCTTGTTGTATAATCCTGCAGGCACACAAGACCACAGTATGCTCTTTTAGCCTATTGCATATTGTATCTCTCTACTTCCTTGTGCTTTTCTATATCTCTCTCTTTTCTACTCCTACCTTCTACTACGTTAGCCAACATTACCCTTACAGGATTTTATATTGAATTGCATTACATTATATAATACTATATTACATGGGATTACATGAGACGGGGAAGACTGGAGCTGGAGTTCGTTGAATGGCACGCTCCAAGTCAAGCCAATTGCTATACTGCTACTTACTAATACCACCAACCACCACTACCGACTACCTACTACTTACTTGTTAGACACACTGAAAGGAAAGCCAAGAAAAGTCAACTGCTACTAAGAAGCACACCGCACACGATTACATTACGTAACAAACTTTCGTTGCCTTCACTCGTCTTCTCCTCTATGGTGCTGCAACTTGAAAGTTGAGCCACTGGGTTTTACCTTCTCTTCACCATAACTGGTCGTTGAACGTCGAATAGAACGAATGTATTGACCATAACGACGGAGAGAGTATGCACATTGCTGTCACATTACAGTTTCATTGAGCATTACGGCCCACACAGTGAAAGTGAGGAAAGTCTTGTAGAGAAGAGAGAGAAAATGAATTTGCTCCATGCCAAAAGCTGGAAGGCTCTTGTCTGAAATTAATGTATGGCTGCTATAAGCGATAAGCGACCAAAAGTCTGCTTTCTCACAGAGACATCGTATATCGCTTCGCCGGCGAGAAGAGAAATGCTTTTTTAACTTATTAGCTGGATATGAGACATGTATATCTGTGTACCTATATTCAATGTAATAAGCAGTGTGTAAGAATGAGAAGTGCTGCTTCTGCTCTTGCAACCAGTCATGTTTTCTCTCCATGTTATATGTGCAGCCTTCAGCTATCTCACTCACTAAGTTCAATTCACTTGGTTTGTAACTGATATTGCATACGTCTACGTACATGCACAAACACTGAACAATGCAGAAGTAGCAAAGAACTTTTACAATTCTTGTTTAAGTCTGTCACTTGATACTTATGCATTTATAGAGTCACATTCATATTATGTTCTGTTGTACTCTGCTACTATTCTTCAGTTCAGTTCACAATATGTACTACTACAGTACAGCTAGGGGTAGTTTTTAGAGACTGGAATGTACTCTCTACGTAAAAGTAGTCGTCGTATTTTAGTAGCCCCACAATTGTACAAGAACATTAAGCTAGTTTTTTATGAGCTTTTGCATGTGCCGCATTTATTTTTTTCCATACTTAAATGTAATAGTTAAGCTGCTAACTCCTTGTGCATGCGGATATACATTAAGTGTCATGCTCAATGTCCAAGTTTAGCTTCTGCACCTGCAGCAGTGCAATCGTTTTGTAATATCACTGAAAACATTTACGTAAATACTACAACGGTTCTTATATATATACATTTTATGTGTGCAGTAGGAATTTTTGCCAACCACCAGAATAGTACACTAGTGTGTTGTATTCGGTTACACAATGGAAACTGTCTCGATTTTTGTGTTGACACGCTCAGTCACTCAGCAGTCTCATTCTAATGTATATTACAGACACTGCTGTCGTGGTTTGGTGGTGGGGGCCAAATCGGCCAAAGGCGACCCAATCGTACAAACACCAAACATTTCTATTATTCTGCGTATCACTAATTTCTTTTTCTGTATGCACAAGGAAAATATCGTGACATGTCTGAGAGTTGTAAAAGGAGACAGAAAGTAGATATGACACATGAGTAGAAATGAATAGAGAATAAAGTGAAATAGAGTGAAATGAAGTGAAACGCAGTGAGCGATGTAGGAGAGAGGTTGAGAGAGAGAAGTGATCAATGCAAATCTAATTTCCTATATGTACATATGTTACCGTCTCTATTGCAATAACTGCCACCGCGAAGCTCCATTCAAAGGCACTTTCCACGAATAAAGGATGACATGTTTTGATCTATCTCTTGGGACCATATAGACATTTATAATGTTATGGATTGTGCATTTATATGGTTAATTCGGCGAGAGAGAATTTTTTGCCACAATTTGTGAAAGAATTGCTGACCGCTCACTTGGGCGGCTTTCGAACAGTAGCTGTCTTTAGTACTAAAAGAGAAATATATTTTGTGTGTATTTGTGTGTGGGGTACTGCTTCAACAAAGAGATTCGTGCTAAGTCTTTACTATATTATATTGGTGTACGTGTGTGTTGGTGTGTAACATTGTGAGCATGCCGAATCCTTTGTCTTTAATGGCTTACTTTGTACACAGCGTGCCTCATGCACGACTTGTCAGAACTGGCAACGATATAGGTTTGTTTGCAGATTGTCGGACAACACAGGCCGTGGGCAACAGCTATTTACTTTGTAATGTAGCCAACCATTACAGAACCTTGAATGCTAGTTCGAATGTCAAAACCCTGGGCTATATCACTTCTTTTTTGTGGTCAGGGCCGGCCACAAGTGCAAACTCACTCTAAGCGTCCACCGTGGCCGAAATGAATTTAAATTCTTTTCAGCCGCAATCTCAATAATATCCAAAATATAGTTATGTCTTACCATAAAAAATATTTTCCCTATGGCTAAATGTGCCATTAGACACATTTAGCCATTAATTCATTAAACATCACTTCGGGTTTTTAAGTTGGTCCAAGCTCATCTTGTGGCCGAGTGTGTCGCTGATGAGATCACGTTTTAGCTCACGAACGATTAGGGTGTGCCCACGTATGGAACGGAGAGGAGCGTGTACTTATCTGTACTTGCAGTGCTACCAGTAGTTACTATTTGCTGCAGCTTAAGCATTTCCCATACAAATAAGGAACTGCTACTTACGTACTCGCTTGCTTCATACAATCGTGGGATTTACAATTCTTTACGGTGACAATATTGCCCTTTGCGATAAGACAGCTTCTTCACTTTACGTCTACATACATAGAAGACTAATACATAGAAGAAAGCGGCTGCAGCAGAAGAAAGTGTCTAACCAATTCGGAAGGACAGAAGAGAAAGAGAGAGACCATGCATTTGATGCGTGAAGGCTTAAGGTGACACGAAAACGAGCTGTTTTTGATTGGATTGGGGACTTTACTTGCTATGATAGAGCTGTTGCAGTCCGTGTGAAAGATTTCCAGCTCAGTGAACCATCCCATAAACCTTTTGTGGAATCAACTGGGTTCACACTTTACTCATCCAAATGTTATTTGGGACTCCATGGTCAGATATAGAATTTTTATAAACTCACAAACGGGGCATCAGCAGTAGTAGAAGGAGGAGGGGTAGGGGTGCCCACAAATTACGTAACGGAATTTAGGAACTGACTTTCGTAGCAAACTTTGAGGACGAGGAACATGTGTGTGATTGTTGACGTGAGAAAAACATGTTCATGTGTTCACATAACTGTGTACTGGAGAGGTGGAAGCATTCACGTAACGCCGTAGTGTAGTTGCCCCAAGAGAGTGTCCATTTCTGAGTCACCTAATTTAATAACAGCCCGCTGGGTTAGAATTTCATGTGCCTACATTGCATTCACTCGCGATGGTATTAATGCGGAAAGGTAGCCCATTCACACCAGCAACGAACTTCCCCAAGAGTGTAAGCAGATTTCATAACGGCAGGGCATTTTTCCCTTGTTACTAAATTCTACGGCCATTCCATTGCTTTAAGTATGGCTGTGAACACCTTATGTACATGCATTGCCAACGCCGTTGTAGGATACCAGAGTACATTATATTTGCTTACAATTAGTAGCAGCAGCTACATTTATGACCCTACCACCACTATTTGCATACTTAATGAAAGTGGCAAACAAACACTGCGCTGGAATGGCCTCAGATATTTACTTTTACTACTTTACCTATTTTGGAATGTATGCATTTATTATCTTATATAAAGCCACACGTTTTTTATCTTTTTTTATGTTCAGCACTTTTCCGAAATAGATTTTTGGGTCTTCTAATCAATATTAAATATGTCTGTATGGTTGTAGGTCGTGCAAAGTTCACCTTTATGATTTATGATTCAGGGTGAGCTGTGGTTGATGCATATACGTATAATCTATAAATGTGCATATACATATATAATATTTTTTTGATTTGCCAGCTAGGCTATATATAAAAGGAGATTATTGAATTGGCAGTGCATGTATCCCCCTACTCTTTTGACTAAAAGTAAGATTTACGTCGCCGAGTTTTTCCTCGTCTCCTCTATCAGTTAGTGCCATCTTATAAAAATATTATATCCATATTCACAGAAAAAAATGAAATCGACCAGAACTTTATTCGATGGCTTTTTGTTGTTTCTGAGTCAGCGATAAAAGAGTCGACCTGCTTTCCACATAATAAAGTATAAAGATTATGAGGTCAGATAAAGCATAGGATCGATCATGATTTGCTTCAATTTAAATCTGTCTGTCCAGTGTGGCATTCAGCCAGTGTAACCGTGTACTCAGCTTTACAACAATACTAGAAGACCGCCAATGAAAAGGTCACACAGTGAACACTTGACCATGAAAATGAGCACGCAAAATTCTTATTCATACTACTATTTACGTTTAAATGCTGTGAAACTTAAACCTATGTAAATACTATACTTTGTAATTACAATGCCTATATTATGCTGCTCACACATACAAGAAAATATCTTTTTACACAAACATAATGCTAATTTCAGGTGAATAATTTCCAGGCACTGGACTGACTGATGGAGTTAGCCACAGAAATTATCACCCAGCTCTTTCTCTATAAGTGTACCACCAATAGGAACGTGTTGTGCTTTCAGTATAACGTAATATACGAATTATTTTACTGATCAATAAATCGTAACGAAGAAAGTGGATGTCTTATTGAATGGAAGCACGAAAGTGTTTTCTCATAAAGCCATGTGTTTTAGATAATGCATGATTTCTTCTTCTTGTGGTGCACATTCATCCCGTGCATAGTTGAACTAATGCCAATGCGGATATCAGAGAGCTGTAAGCTCCTACTTCCAGTCTCAGCAGACAGCGTGGTGGTACTAGTGTCCTAACATGAAATCAAAAGCCTTGTGTTGCGCTACTCACACAACTCACAGAAACAGAAAGAGAAGTGAAGCAAAATGAACACTGAATTGTAACCCAAATAGACTGACATTTGTACCCCATGCATTCTCGTACAATACTCTTACCGTTTGTGCGAGTATGAGGCTAATTGAATATTGACAGTAATGCAGATAATTACGACATATATAGTTCCTGATAAAAGCTCAAAAGCTCCATTTAAACGCAACACGATATGCAATTACCTGTATACATTTACTTACGTGGAAGACACACAGCAAGCAAAAATAATGAGTGGTTGTGCAATTATTATGACTTGTGCACACACATGGCCCATATGAGTATGGTAAGCTAGTAAATGAATGAAATTATATAATCAATAATATCCATGTGTGCAGGCATTTCTCGGGGCCGCTGTGTGGTGCTTTCGAGCAGAGAAACCAAATTACACATAATATCAAGATACTTCATAGTCAAAAATGAGGCTTAACTTGATTAGTAATAAAAGGTCTCTCAAAAGAAAGGAGGATGAAAAAACAGTCGCTCGTGCACGCGCTGAGTGAACGAATCGACAAACTGGGAAAGTTTCTCCTGGCAAAGTAAAGGAATGGGGAAGGTAGGTGGCGGTTGGGAAGCTTTCTTCCATAGAAGATTTGTCTGCCTATTTTTAGTTTTCATCATCTTTGCATACTGGTTTTTATTTTGATGGATTTTCAGGGTCGCCATTTAAATTTGACGATTCCAACAATATTACAAATAAAGATGTGAAATTTAGTAGCTTAAACAGAACCACATTTAATTATTAAATACTATTTCAATTACAACTATATAGATATTTAGTTACAGATAATTCGTTGAATCGTTCGTGAGTACAGAAGGATTTTTTTTAAATGTTGCAATTTGTGTACAGATTGAGAACTGAGCGTGTCCTTTATACTTACTTTGTCCTTTATATTTTGAAGAATTTAGATTTTCCGTGGCTTTCTCCAAGTGCAATCCGACTTAACAACATCAAAGGAAGTACACTTAGGAATTTTTAAGAAAGCCGAAGGACGAATGAGCTGTACAGAAACGTCAGAGCTGCTGGTGGAACTGTTTCTGGTAATACTACATAGAATAATAGACAAGCTGATGGGCAAGTCGCTAATGAAATAACACATTGGTTGTTATTAAGTTACAATATATTATCAATTATCTCTCCCCGTTTCCACAAAGAACATCTCATTGCCTCACCTCCTCCACTAATTTCAGATGAGACCGAGATCAGACAAGACTTAAAGACTCAATACAATTACGTTGCACAGACTCTACCACCACTCCACTACCTGTGTTACTGTGTCTTCATCTTCAGTAGCTTCTCTCCACTACTACTACTACCACCACCAGCAGCAGTACCGAATGAAAATTCTGAGAGAACAACGCTGCATTTGACTGTATCCTGTCGGCAACTGGAGAGTTGATGTCTACAACTGTGAGACTGAAGTCAAGTGAATTCGCCTTAAGATCAGTAAAACACAGAGAGAGAAGGAGACTCACAAGAAGTGTTACAATAAGCCAACGGCACGTAGACCAAAGAGCAGATTTGGTGAATTGAATTTTCTCTTTCCACTCCCACGGTTTTCTCTGTTCTTCTATCCGGATCCTCTGCTATTAGTTAGCCACTATGTACCACTACTACTGGTAGAGAAAACAGTGCTCATCGTATCGTCCTCCACGGATATACCATATTAGTATTATACGACTCATCTCATCGTAACTTAACTCAAGTCAATCCAACTCCATCTTTAATGCTTATTCCAGCAGAACAGCAACCAGCAAAATTCTATTGACTCTACAATACCCGGACAAATAGAAACTAGTCTTACTAGTTAGGACACAGTTCTTTGCTGCTGCTGCCGAAAACCGCTAATGCTCGATCAGTATAACAAAACCGTTCTGTGCACACATACACACACGGTCCACTGTTGTGTAGTAGTCTGTGTAGTAGTCTAATAGCATCTCTTTGGCTCTCCTGTGAAATTCGGAGAAAGTAAACTTGTGTAATGATCAATTTGGTTGTAATGTGTGATGATGATATATATAAGACTCACTAATGCTATTTACTCTCTTCTGTTCTCTCTCTCTATCTGTGTGAACTTACAAAAAGCCAATTGAGTGTAGACATGCCTAATCCAATCTTATTTTGCTCTCATCCTTCCACCACTACATGTGCACTACTATTACTACAGCTACCTTCTAGTCTTCTATTTACTGTCTACTCGCAGCACAGTGAATTTGTACAGAAATTGTGTAGCCTGCACAAGTCTTTGTAAATGTTATTCTGTTAGTTGCCTCTCAGTCTCTCTCTTTCTCTGTGTGCCACGTCCTCCACATTTTCTCCCATTCCTGTGTACGGAGGTGGTTGCTCTCTCTCTCTTTCTCTCTAATATCGTCCTTGTGTTGTGTGTGAGACTTCACTGTCGACGTTGTGACTCCGCTCAACTTTAGTAGCTTCAAGCTGATTTCATTGTATTTTCCTCTACTGCTACTGCACTGCTAACGTTCCACTATAATAATAGGTGTTTCTCACAGAATGATTTCTATAGTAAGTAGTACGTAGAAGTAGACGCTCTCCACTTCCACCACTACTCTCTTCTATTATTGCATTTGTTTGTGCTATATATAACATCGAATGGTACTTACTTAAGAGAGATAGCGAGAGAGAGAGACTACTTCATAAAATGATGATGTTGGTTGGTGTGACGAGGAAAAGAACGAATTAGATCAACTGAGGACAGACCCAAAGCCTAACTCAAAGCTAACTCGTACATTGCATTATCTACTACGGCTGCCTTCACACACACACACACACGCACACAGGCAGGCCAATTCCACACTCACGCCGTCCAACGAGACAGGTTAAGCCAATTCAGCCTATACCTACTACTTACTTACTAGATAAGTAGATACCAACTACTAACTCTATTTACAGTACTGCAGTATGGTATACGGAGAAAAGTCTAAAATTGTGTCGCTCTATATCCCACTCGAATAAATATCAATTTTGGAAACTATCCCTCTTTAGTAGAAATATATGCTTCTGTAATGAACATTGTACAGTATTCCACAAAGTATGTGCACATACGTAACTGGTATAAAATAAAATTTACGACTGTCTTTGAATTCATATTAACGTTAGAAAAATCTGTGTAACTTTCACTTTTCGAACTGTAGTGAAATTAAAGGATAAAAGTCGTATAAGCAGTGTAAAAATGAGTAAATTTTATTGATGTAATAAAAATTAGTGGTTGATGGGAAAAAACAATAAATTTGCAGGGTTAATTAATATTGTGTCTACAGACATTAAACGTAGACAGACATTAATGGAAACATTGAAAGATGTGCTATAAGTATTGTGGTTGTCAGGTAGATAGACATGTTACGTGTCTGTAGAGTGGCTACGATGTGGTGAGGGTTGATGGTAGTAGTTGCTCGGTCCTAGCATACACACACACAACAGTTCTCGCTCACGTCACCATCACTGTGTAAAGCTATGCGCTATTAGTATTACTCGAGAAAGCTAAAATAAGATAAACTTTCCCTAACCTAATAACAGACATTTCCAAATGGAATCAAATTGAAATTTATACATCTCCAACTTGACCTGTCAGGTATACGTACATACATAGAGATACAGATAGATGAGCAAGCAGCGAAAACTCTCTCTTCTCTCGTCGGATAACTGAATATAATATGTAGTCTTCTAGAGAATTGACGGCGTAATATTATGTGTAGAGACTTCAGTGAGGAAAAGGGGGCATAGCAGCAGGAAGGACAAGAAAAATAGGCCTAAGACCATTCTATAGTCGTAGACGATGTACAGGTAATTGCATTTAGATAGAGATAAAGTATCTGTAGTTCGAACAGTTCCAAGTATGCAAATAATATGAAAAGGGAAAGAGCTCCTATATGTACACATATAGGAGTGAGTGCACAGTCTGTGCTCCAGTGTCCTGTCCTCTCCACCTTTTACTCCTGTATGTAGCATGTATAAATATATATGCTAGTTGAAGAGGGAAGCGTATAAGTAGTCGAGCAGCCGAGAGTAGTGAGAGCATCGCTTATGCATCCCATGAGACTTTGCCATCCTCTCTGAAAAAACCCACAAAATTGAAGTATATATATTTTTAAAACCCCAAGCCAACTACTGGAGAAAAAGAGTCGAATTGGTGCTCCCGTCTGTCTAATAGTGGATACACACAGATACTACCTATAACTTGTGTCTTGTGTGCGTACAGTATTAGATTGTCTTTGTTGCTAGCATGTAGCATTATTATTATAAGCAAACTACTGTGTGTATTTTTTACCGTACTATAGTAGTCTTCGTAAGTAGCTATCCATGCTCTCTGCATACCCCTTTGGTTGTGCTTAAATTTTTTCCTACAATTCGATTTATGTAGAGGACGCGAGATGAAGTAGAGACGAGACCACGGAGCCGTCATTCAGATTCGCTGGCATTACATTTGCCCGAGTGAAAGAGCTAGTCACAGAGAGAGAGAGAGAGAGACAAAGTTATTTGTGAAGTAAATAGTGAAAGAGCGATCCCACGGTGTAACAAATGTCCAAAAATGGGGAAAAGTTGACATCGACTTGTGAGTTGCAATGCAATATAATGTAATCTTGCGGTAATACGTAAAAGTACCTCTAGGAGATGTGTTTTCTATATTGTAATCGTAAATACTGACATGACAGTGACAGCAAGTCAAAAAGTCAAGCCAAGTCGCACACTGCGAATACATACAGTACAAAGTACACAATGGATACTTTTTAGATTATTAAGAAGGGCTATACTGCATATCCTACTTCTGTGTGTAGAAGGAAATAGAGATTCCTCTTTACATTAGGATAGAGTGCAACAGGGGAAATATTTGTAAGTCTCATTTGTTCTAATGTTATTTTATGATTTCCATTGAATTGAAGTCGGATGAAGGAACCTTGCATTCAGTCTGCGTACTTAGGAAGGACTTACCCTTTGTTCGCCCCCCCTGACAGAGCAAATCCTATCAACATAATCCTCAAAATAATAATAATAGAGGCTCTCCTCTCGCTAATAGTATTACACATGTTTCCTGTGAAGCCACAAATAAATTGAACTCAATACTTGTATAATTTTCCTATTTGAAATTTTCAAAGAATTGCCCGCACAACATAAATAAACCGCACAAAGAAAATTGTTTTCCTTTTCCCTGGTTTAAAACAATACCAACCAGAAGATAGTTTACCACTACTACGACTATATACATTTGTAATTAATGGGAGCAAGATGTTTCCAGGAAAGTTTTCATTTGCACTTTGAATGTCTCTTATTAGATTTTAGTGTGGAACAGCCGCAACTTACTCTTCCTTTGTTGGCTGTTGGGCTTGCAGTTTGCGATTTCTCTCTGGAAAACTGTAAAATTCATGAGCGGGTGTATGAAAAGGAGAGGAAGTCAGGTTTCAGCTGTCAGTATTGCAATGTGCACCTGTCATGTCATAGTGCAGAGAGAATATGAGTAGATAATTGAGTGAAAGTGAGCAAAATGGGAAGAGAAAGAGAGATGTGGATAATAGAATGTAAGTTGTAAGTGGCATGTCATGGGCAAGCAAGGCGCGGAGGAAGGGACAAAGCCAGTCAGAACCAACCAAAATGTAATGCAATACAAAGTATGTTATGTTTTACGTGTGTGTCTGTGTGCTTTTCAAAAGCTTCTTCAGCTCGCTTCACTTCACACTTTTTCTTCGTTGAATAAATGTCAAGTGAAGATCAGATGTAATTCGGACCAAAGTATTCCCCCTTTTCTCTCCTCCATCTTTATAATACTCACACTCACTCTCTCACTTGCCCTTATATTTAGACATTAGACAGAACCAACGTAGAAAAAGATATACAACAACTCTAACGACATGGAATACTATATTATACATATATAGATCACACTACAGACACAGAGGAATGAAAGAAAATATAAAGAGAGCGAGTGAGTGCAAGTCTGTGTTAGGGTTGTCTCTGTCAAAATGGCTAAGTGTCAGTTTTGAACCTGAGAAGAAATCTTGAAGAGTTCTAGTCATTTCTCTTGCTCAGCATAAGAATGTTGTGTGGAACTAGTTCGTCATAGGAGAATCCGCAGAAAAACACACTCTATTTTACGAAACATGGATAGCGAGAGAGCACTGCTTCCGCGTTTGTAGTAGTATTTTCCTTTTCGCTTTAAATGTGATTAGGTTTATGTACACTTACACGGAAGTGTATGTGTGGGCTTTTGTACCGACAGTTGTAAAAGTCAAATCGTGTAGAAAGAAATAAACGAAACTACCTTCATATACCTACATAATACTACGAAGTACAGTGTCCAGGTATACGGAACTAGATAAAGGAGAGAGCACGACGTGGGGTCTCTATCTATAAAAGTACCTATAGGTATATCCTTTATGTATATTCTCACAAGGGACTCCTTACCAGTCAAGTCTCACTACAATTTTCTTTTCCTCTTTATCTTTTAAAGCTGTCAAAAAGTCTATCTCACTTTCTGTCATGGCTCGGGCCATGTTCTGTCACCTCTTTTCAATTGCCATAACACACACTCTCTCAACCTATATCTAATTCCCTCTCCATATCCGAACTCATGCTGCCTTAGACGGTTTTTTAACATTATTCTCTTCATTACAGAGCAGCTTTCATAGGCTTAGAGTATTAAGCTAGATCGACCCTGCAAAAATTAGGTGAGAGTGTTTCATTTGCCCATTAGGTATTTAATATTTATGCAATTAATTGCCTTTATGTATTGTTGTAAAACTGTTACAGTACATACATCATAAATGCTACGCCTGTTTCTCTCCTACTGTGGGATTTATTTTGTTCTCAGTGAGCACTCTGCATGACTTCTCTTTCATTCTGTGCGCGATCACCTTATGTGCTCTAAGCCCATTGTTGATTTCACACTAAACCCGCACTAATTCTCCTTTCGACTGCTTCTCAACTTCATTTCTTTCTGTGTACAAGGTAATGTGGCTAATGAACGTGACAAAATGATTTCATGGTCAATTTGTGTTGCCCTTCTGGTCTGGTGAAGTACCCTCCAGCAGCCCTCCAGTGAAAATCACAGTAATCCAATATTATATTTACATTCCCTTTATAGACTACAGGCTAACAATGAAAATACGCATGTACCTGATGCAAATATCGGCAAACAGATAATGCACATGTTTCACACAATGAGTGGGTCGCGTAATCTGCTCAACACAATTCGAAACTTCTGTGTTTGTGTTGAAACAAACAAACTAAACTACATTTATAATTTTTATATTTATAGTATGAGTAGACTACCACTGTACGTCCATTTAGTATAAGCACATTTATTTATATTTGTTACAATAAGTACAGTTTAAGCAGTGTGTTTAATAGTGCTACTGGATGTGATGTAATATTACTAACTGACTAATTGTATGTAAATACGTACATAAGTGTAAATGTAAAAGCTCTGATTCCTCCCATTTATGGCAAAT